>CAJUYG010004132.1:0-17858 GCA_910591675.1 Galerucella calmariensis
TACGTCACAACCGAAGACGCACACCAAGAAGGCTATACTATACATCAGGGCTAGTACTAGAGTGCCACAAAGATTTAGCTAACGGGATAACGGCAGTGGGTCTAAACTCACACTCCCTACTCTACAGATACAAAGAGATAGCAAACAGAGTTATTCGGGGCCTATGAAAAATACTGTAATTGGTTTACTTTACTTCTTATTTTGTTTTAAGAGCCATGTTGACTGTTGCCGGTTCCAAACTAGCTTTCTAAGAAGTATGTTCAAGTAAGGAAAGCGTTTATATAGTGAGCTTGGCAAATTTTAAAAAAATATATTATTATCTGACTTTTGAAATAGTTGGGAGTTTCTTTTGGAAAAAAAGTGATCAACTTGTTTTATACTTCAATTAAAGATGGTTTTTGATGGATATTTCCATTGCTACTGCCGATGGTGGCCTAGCATTGTGCGAAATTCCCAACATTAGCGGTCGGAGATGAATATGACCCTAGCGCTGTTGCCGTTTTGGTTTTTAAATGATAAAATCTACAGAAAAATATCTAATGCTAAAAGAATTATTGTGATAATTCAACATAAATAATTGTATGTAACTTGTTTCAATTGTAAAAAAATGGTTTTAAAATTTAATTGTTATTAGAGTTGGATATCATACAAAACTTTTAGGAATATAAAATTAGCAAGAGAAGAAAATTATGCATTTTTAACTCCGCAAAATGAGTAAGACAATACAATTCAGTGAGTCATATTGGTACATGCTATACATTAACGGACACAGTTTACGATTGAGATATTTCTGTCCCCATAAATATCAATTGAATCCGAATTCCCAAAGGTTAATTATGCGTTAAGTGGATGAAAGAAAAAAACACAAACTTTCTACCATATTAAATGATCTGTATGTAAAAATAGAAAGAGGTCGACATTTTGACGTTGCTGCAATTTAAATGAATGGATTTATGAACTAATTTATTCATTATAAAATTACCAATTTGCAAGTAGCGAATTGTTTTTTTTTGTTTTTAACATACGAGGGCC
The DNA here is from genome assembly GCA_910591675.1 of Galerucella calmariensis. NCBI lineage: Eukaryota > Metazoa > Arthropoda > Insecta > Coleoptera > Chrysomelidae > Galerucella > Galerucella calmariensis. The sequence goes on from CAJUYG010004132.1 coordinate 1,033, forward strand.
ACTTTCGCAAAATGAAAGCTATGTAGCATTAGAGAAGGATTTTTACGATAAAAAGACGATGATGTAATTTTTTAGTTACTTTCCTGCTTATCGGAATAAATATTAATTTACCAACCGTAAATACAATTTATCCTAAACAGCCAGGGCAATTTACAGCTAACGGGTTGGCAAAACTTCAAGACGTTGTCAGATCAACTGGTAAAATTCCCCAGTTTGTTTTGACGTTTATTGACATTCGATAATCGTCTAATATTTACAAGTTTTTTTGGTGCTTTTAAATTCATTGTTTTTTTAAGATTGAAAAAACAGTTATTTTCATAACTATTTATTTAGGCAAATCTGCTGTGAGTTGTTAATAGAGAGTTATTGTAAAACAGAAATAAACGTCTCTTTAATTAAAGGAGCCTGTAATAAAGGCTAAAAGTGAAGGTATGTAAAATATAATTATTTTAACTGATTTCACACTAAGATATTTTCTTCTCTTTCGGTTCGGAACATAAGTTACGTTCCACTTCCCTTAATGTAATTACATCGTCTCATATTCAAATCGCAACCTTTTAGGTTCTTCGCACATTTTTTGTTCTATTAAATACCTATACAGACTGGAAACGCAATCACAATTCAAATCAATAATGTAAGATCAAATTCAATTGTCGCTGTCAATTTCGGGAAGTATTTCTTCTCTTATCCATTTAATTGTCAAAAACGTCAAAATTAACGATCATTTAATTAAAGTTTAGTTATCCTGTATTTTATTTAAATACAGGCTGCCTTCATTTTATTGAAGATGCTTTAATAAAAGAAGTCAAATGCGCATGCGTAAATGTCATGATAAAGAAAACCTTTATTAAAAGACGAGGAAAAAGTGGTTACAATAATTCTCTAATAAAATGCCGAAGCAGCTGAATAGTAAATGTCAAGAGATGGTAACATCTTTGTTAACCTATTTTGAACGAGAATGCCGAAATGGGGGCCCGTTTCTCCCGCTTACTGCTGTAAGAGACGTAAGTAATAGTATTCGCTATTTGTATTCATTATTATTAAGAGCTGTCAATCTAACATCAGATTGACTTTTCTAAAGAAAAAAACTACAGCTTGGCAACATCACAATATTTTGATTTGCAACGTCGTCTTTTTATGTCTTTTTATCGTAAATAAACTATATTATGAAATAAAATGTTTCTATGGTTTATTTACGATAAAAAGACGATGACGTCATTTTTAGTTACTTCCCTGCTTATCAGAATAAATATTAATTTACCAACCGTAAATACAATTTATCCTCAACAGCCAGGGCAATTTACAGCTAACAGGTTGGCAAAACTTCAAGACGTTGTCAGATGAACTGGTAAAATTCCCCAGCATGTTTTGACGTTTATTGACATTCGATCATCGTCTAATGTTAACAAGTTTTTTTGGTGCTTTTAAATTCATTGCTTCTTTAAGATTAAAAAAAACAGTTATTTTCATTACTAATTATTTAGGCAAATCTGTAGTGTGTAGTTAATAAAATGCCGAAGTAGCTGAATACTAAATGTCAAGAGATGGTAACATATCTTTGTTGAGCTATTTTGAACGAGAATGTCGAAATGGGGGCCCGCTTACTGCTGTAAGAGACGTAAGTAATAGTATTCGCTATTTGTATTTATTATTATTAATATTATTCTTACATTCTTTTTTTAATTTCTTGGGAAATTAAACCACAATATTTTTAAATTCTTTATTTCAACGTTTCGGTAGCGTTCCAGCTACCGTTGTCAAGAAAAAATAAGTAGAAATTAATTTTTATCCCTAACTGACACAACAGAAAAAATTTGACAACTGGACAATCAAAAATAATTTTTGACCACAAGGAACATACAGAAGATATTATTCTTACATATTTAAATGTAAATGGTTAAATCTTTTTAATGTTAGGTTAGGTTAATTAAACTTGATATATTTTTCATTCATAAATTGAAGTAATTATATTGTAGAGAGTTGCAGAAGCTTTACAACTTAGCGTTACCACTGTTAACCGTATTGCCGCCAAGAATATTAGAGATGAACAGCCTAAAAGCCCACCTAAAAAGAGACAACGCATAAAACCTACTGTTGAAATTGATAACTTTGATCAAAATGCTTCCCGAAATGTATGGAACCAGTGAGTATATTGAATTCACTGTTTTATTTTATTCACAATTTACTAACACAATATTTTTTCAGAGGAACACAAAACCTTGAAAACTTTTAGTGAACTTGGGAGAACTTGCCACAATTGTAATGGATATTTCAAATTGCTTTGAAGGATTATCACAGCTATATATAAAAAGTCTAATAGCACACCTACACGTGGCCAGCTACCGAAGTCGATATATTATTTTTCATTCTATTTTTATTATAATAAATGTAATAGATATTGTATAAATAAACAATATTTAAATTTGCATGAAGGTGATTGATTCCTATTGGCGTAAACCCTTACAGTGCTCTTGAAGATGGATCTATAGAGCACGGAATAAGGTATAAGGACCTACAGTTCGTCATTTAACCTTCTTCTACGTAAAATAATTAAATGTTAATCGAATATAGAATGATTGGTTACTTTCCTGTATCTTATCCATAGTTTTTCATGAATACATATTTGTATTAAATTAATCAAGCCTATCATACAAGCCTTTTATTTTTAAATAAATATTTTTGACTTACGCCCTACGAGGCACGGAACAATGAAAAAGAAGAACTGTCAATCTAACATCAGATTGACTTTTCTATAGTTTTCGTTAAGTAAAGGAAAAAACTACAGCTTGGCAACATCACAATATTTTGTTTTGCAGCGTCATCGTCTTTTTATCGTAAATAAACCATAAATAAATATTTTGTGTCAATAAATTCTCTTTAAATTATATGCCGCGACAAGCATTACTTTATAGTGTAGGAGAGTTAGATGTCAAGGTTGAAAAAATTATATACAAGCATTTTTTAATGAAAATGTACGATTAATATCTTCCTAAACAACAGAGTGAAAGTCCTGTCAAATAGAACTATGGCAAGTTGTGAAAATCGGTCGCCATTTTGTTTTTGTCATTTAATTGCAAATATCTCAAGAACTATGGGGTTTATGAAGTAATGTCAAAAGATAATTTTTATATAAAATTCAAAACTACACTTGATGTGATATATCAAAAAGATGTATTTCAAGTTCAACAAAATTATTCACATTAAAAAATCATTTTCGTCCTCGTCTTTCTCAGGTATGATGCAGGAATTGCAGCAATCAATTCCTAAGCACTGACCACACTTGAAGGAACATCTTAACTCTAGTTTTTTGCAGGAGAATGATTTGCCACATGACCCTTCCTTGCAGTTATAGGAAACCATTTTTAATATGTCAGAAGGAGCAATTTCTTTTGTTGCGGATGTGGGAACCAGATGACCATCTCTATTATATCTCGTTGCCAACCATAGGCTAATGGATCCAACTTGCATCCCATCCCCTCATGAACCTAAAAAGTGCATAAGACTTTATTATTTCGGCTAAGTAATAATAATTAGAGAATATACCTGATAAGAAACTCTCAAAACATGTTGTACAGCAGCGTCTTTGGTTGGAGGAAGCGCTGCCAAATGAAAATTTCCAGACAGACCTTGACAAGATGTTATATAAAACATACCTTAACGTGTCAATTTCTTCTTTGCTCTTCTTGGACCTATATAACTTTGTAATGTATTGTACACCTGCTTTTTTTAACTGGTTCTTATCCGAATTTTGTTGATAAAATATTTGAAGGCTGTCGCATAAAGAAATGTCATTCTTCATAAACTGTAAACAGAGTTTTTTGCTTTTTTTGAATATGAACGAGGTTGTGTCCCAACCTGATAAAGCATGAAGGAACAAAATATGTATTGTTTAATATGCCCTAGTTTTTCTTGGAGCTCTGATATTTTCGTGACTTTATCAGCTTTGGCAGCTTTTCCTGGCCGGAGCAAAAACATTTTATCATGTTCTGAATGATGAATCAACAGTACGGCAATATCTGTGTCCTCAGATACAACTACGATTGGTCTACCAGAAATTGAAAGTTCTACTGCAGTTCTAACGATTAAATAGTCTGCGTCACTTTCAGCCTGTTTTACCTTTACGACTCCTTTTTCAAATCTAGACTTTAAAAGCTCTATCAGTTTCTGTTTGTTATTATTATTTCGTAAAAATTCTTCCTGTGGCGTAACAATTGTATTCCCCAACTTTACTGATATTTCCAAAGCATTTTGTGATCTGACCTGTTGCAAAGCATCCTTTGTTGAAAAATGATCTGAATTGTATCCATCAAAAACAATTACACAGTCCTGACCATAAACATGTTTAACGTAAGTAACATATTGGTCGCAAATTTGGTTAAACGTGGCAGGCTTCTGCCATAAAACTTTATGTAAAAGAAAACCCCCATCAATTACATATATTGCATTTTGCTCATTGCTCGAAGTAGGTAGTAGTTAGAGCATCGAATTCTTTCAAGAGAAGGCTTTTTGTTCCTTTTCTCAACACATCATCCTTAAACAGTGACAGCGGATATGGAGATAACTCGAACCTAAAACAGTCTTTTATTTCTTCTGGAGTTTTGTTAGAGCAAATAATTCTATTGAATAATTGCATAGGAGACACGTTAACGTAATAACGTAATAACTGTTGAAAATACTTTTGGTGCATTTGAATATATTTGGAAGAGGGGTGTCAAAACTATGTTAATCGATGTATTTTTTTATTTACAAAAAATACTATCTCTTGCAACTTATCCGAAAACTTGATAGTTTTCGAGATACAGGAATTAACTTGAAAAAAACAAAATGACGACCATTTTTTGCAACTTGCCATCACCAGAATGTACGGGACTTTTAGTATATCATTTAGGACCATATTTTAAGTAGTTTCCCGCTGAAAAACATTTGTATATAATTTTTTCAGAACTCTGGATAAAATTCCGACAACTTAATTACACTATTAGAAGATGTACTAGATCTGAAAGTATTTCTTCAATACAAATGCTGTCAAAAACCCGCAGGACGTCTATTCCTGAGCAATGAGCGGCATAGATTTATGGCGAATGATCACATGAGGCGATCGTCGTTATATTCTTGGCCCGTGATCCGATATTATTGATCTCATGAAAATCATACGCTCCGGATCGCATGGTCCGAAATAGAGGAGCAGAGTCGAATAAATTGGCGCTTGCCTAGTAAAAAGGTTTTTTTAATGGAAGTTTGTATATATTTGTATATAATAAGTATATACAGTAGAAAAAATTAACCTTTACCCTGACGTCACTAACAATGAACAGTAGTAAACACAAACTTTATATACCTCATCCTTTTCTACTGACAGTAAAAACACATCATACAATATACGTACACTTGTCTTTCAAGCAATGACATACACGTTCTTATGTAACTCTAATTATTACTTCCAAATGTTGAAAAGAGATAGCACTAAAAACGATTAATCGGTTGTATTCATAAGAATTTATTTTCACCTCTTATGACAACTGTCATTATTTTTATACATCGAGTTTTGTTCAAATTGTTCCATCATTTGCATTCAGATAAATTCTATAAAATCGGTTTTTTTCAAGACCTCTAAATTATTATTTTTATTCCACGATAAGTACAGAATTTTCTGTTTCGCATTTAATGAATATTTCCAACTTAACCTCACTTCTTAGACGGTGGCTGAACAAGATAGACAAGCAGTCAACGTATTTACGCACACGACAAAGTAATTGTAGCCATTTTTGACTCATTGATTGATTTCGCGAGGTTAGTAGGTATGACGTCAGGGTAAAGGTCAATTTTTTCTACTGTAATTACTATTTCCCTATGCATTTCGTGATTAGTCTGTCAGTTTTCTGTTTCTTTGAATCTTAAATTCATGTGCATATAGTTGAAAAAAAGGTAGAACGTGTCGCGGGACACACGGTAGGAACTTTAAACTTTAGTTCCTTTTAAGCAAAAATTATGTAATATATCTCACGTTATAGATAAACAATTTGCATATTCCTCGGTTGTTGAGTAGTAAGCAAACCGTAACGGTCAGAGCTTTTGCGTCGCGACCCCCGGTCGCTCAAACATAACCTGACGTGAAGAACTAAAGTTCCAAAAAGCGACAGAAACAGTAAAAGCTTAATCTTATCACAAATTGTAACTTTTGGAGAACCTCGTATATAAAATAATTATTTCCTATACAATTTCACTCCTACTTTCTAAAAGTTTTCATTTCATCCCGTTAATTTTCGCCGATTTCCGATTTAGATAAATATCTATGAAATAGTAATTGCATATCTCTTCTAGTAGTATAATGCCTGTACCGTACCGTACACCCACATTATGTATTTAGCGATATCCCGATCGCATCTCGGAAATCTGCGAACTTATTATACATTTTGATTCAATAATTATTATTCTTCAAATCCTGTTTCACGATCTACAGGGTTGCTGTACCGAGTTAATAATTTTCTCGCTTTTTTTGAGGTTATGCTAAGGTTAAGGTTAACAAAACGTCACTGAGTGGCAAAAATAAAATGTTCAGAGCCCCTGGTCAATATTTTTTCTTATTCAGTTGGAAATATCGCAATCTGCAATCTGTGGGGAATTCAAAGATGTTTACTGCTTCAGTGAAACCGTATTTCAGTTCTTTCAAATTTTATGAAGTCGATTTGTAGGCAGAAAGATTAAATTCGATTTTCTCTATCTCTTTACATCATTAGCGGTGAACATTGAAAAATAAATTGATTGCTGTTTGTTTGATGATGATATTTTCAATAAAATAACGATAAAACATATTAGGTTTGCTTAAATGCTTTTCTACTCAGTCATAAAAATATACAGAACTCGTTTGGATCTTTTATGGCATAAAAGTTTGCTGCACATTGTTCTGTATTTACTGTTACCTTTATTTTTTTTAATAATACGAGGATGTATTGATATCTAGGTAGCCTAGACCAATTCCATGCATGAACAAAATATTGCGTTACTATAGCAACGAACAATAACTCATTAGAAGTGTCAGTGTGAAGTTGGACGTCAAATAAGTGAGCCAGAGCTACGCAATAAATTGAAAGAAAAAAGATGTGCACCGAAATTGTGAAAATGGAAAAATTGGAGCCATCATCAAGTACCTGTATTTAAAAGGGTTAAGAGGTAAGCAGATTTAAGAAGATACGCTTAATACCCTTAGTGATCAATGTCCTTCGTCCTCTCTAAGACCTAAGAAGTTCCGTGTCCAAAAATCTGCTGAAAAAGTTCTTGCTTCAGTTTTTGGGATTGGCATGGAGTAATCATGATTGATTTTTGGATGAGGGTAGAACAATAGCCGGAGATTACTATTCAACATTACTGACCACTCTACTGGAAAAAATTGAAGAGAAAAGACGCGGAAAGCTATCCAAAGGTGTTTTGTGTTTGCAGGACAACGCTCCTGCACACAAATCTCATGTTGCCATGTAAAAAATTCGTGATTTGGGGTTTGAATTACTAGAACACCCCCCTTATTCACGATATTTATATCTTCGTGTTCCTAGGGTCAATTCTCGTCAAAACCAGTTATTTTATCAGAACAATTACGGGACAAACGTATATAAGTCGCCTCCTCTATATAAGATGATTTATAATTATTCAAATATCGAAACAAAAATAGATATTTTAAACTGTCAATTGTCCACAATTAAACGTGCATTTTCAACTACTTAAATCTAATTCTTATAGTGGGGTTATAAGTTATTTTGTATATTCATTTCAAAGCTGAAATAGGCATGTTGAACACACTTTTTTTTCTTGTTCTTAAAGTTTTTTTCAGTGTGTGTTCATTGTGCTCTATGCATGCATGCTAATATGGTTTGTTTAATTAATTCTCTTCTCTATCATAGATTTTGTTATGTAGAACATATTTGTGTTTGTTCACCTTATCCTGGAATTGGGCGTGTCCCGTTGGATATTGTATTAAAAAAAAATAAAATAAAAATAGATTTGGCTCTTTCCGACTATCACCTCTTTCCACAACTGAAAAAAAGTTTAAAAGGTCCTAAATTTTCTTCCAGCGAGGAGGTAATAAAAGCTGTGGAGGTCTGGTTTGCAGAGTAAGAAGAAACAGTTTTTTTGAAAGGTCTAGAGACGTTGCAGATTCGCTATAATAAATGTATCCAATCAAGAGGAGAGTATGTGTTGAGTAATAAAATATTTTGACATTGAAATTTTGTTTGGTTCTATAGTATGCTAAGAATTTTTCAATATACATAAGTACACCATTCCAGCACACCTGACCTTGACATTTAGTCCATATTGTGCAGGGTCCGCCGATCAGCTGGAGTTATATTCTATTTTTATTCATAAGACTCATTGTTGTTAAGTTTCTTGACGTTACTGACGTCTTCACAGCATAGAACAGCCTTTATAGGCAAACCCTGTATTGCTTTACGAAGATGTAAAAGCAGAAGAAAATCAATCATAGAACTAAGACATAAATTTAATGTGCCCAAACGAAATGTACGTCCTAAATATCTTACAATTTTTTATAACAGCAGGTATCAAATAATTACTACTACTTTATTAAAAAGAAAAGGAAATAATGAGGATAATGGACTTTTTAGGAACACCTGCTGCACGTTTTGAAACCAACATTAGAACATTAAAGACACGCAATCTAAGAGGTACTAATTGGATCCCCGTTGAATCGAGTACCGGTCACGAAGTAAGTAAATACTTCAAGTATATTGCCGCATTCGAAAATATTCAAAAAATGTAAATTAGAAAACAACTTTCGGAACCCACTTCAACTTTATGTCTAGTCGTAATATTAACACAGTATGCCAGAGACTTCCGGATACCATATCTATCATTGGATGAATTTGTTAGGTTAGAGAAGAAAATGAGTGATGAACTAAGAACTTCTTTGACGAATTGCAAGTATTTCATTTTTGAAATATATTTAATAATTATATTTCATTTGAAATATTCCCGATAATGTTTCTAAGAAAACTTTACTCAAAGAACTAATACTAAGTACTGATTTAATGTACCTACTTTCTTTTAAAATAATATTCCCGATAATGTTTCTAAGAAAACTGGGTTGTTCAATACAAAATGTACCTTACGGTATACCCTCTTAAAATATATTTTGGTACGTCTATGAAATCTACTTAAATGAATGATTTATTACTCCTTGTCCTTTCTATATAGACTATATGAAGGTAATAATTCGCGCGACCCCTGTATACACGAAATAGTTTTCGGCTTGTCTTTATCAGCGCTACTTGAAAGTACCAACGACCTACTATATTTATCGGATATTACCAAAGATTACAGAATAAAAATATAAGATGATCCACTCCAGGGCGGTTTGATTCAAGTTGCTGTCCCAAACGGACGAGGGCAGAGAGCTACGCAAAGGAGGCGGTATCCAGGATATTGGGTCTAATAAAAAGAATAAAGCTAGATATTGAGCTCTAAATATAGGGAGCACCACAATAGATCTGCAAAGGTCGCAGTGGGATAGGACAAAGAGCCACTCCAATTCTAATCTAACCTAATCTCATCTACTATATTTATCGGATATTACCAAAGATTACAGAATAAAAATATAAGATACTTCACTCCAGGGCGGTGTGATTCAAGTTGCTGTCCCAAACGGACGCCGCTCTCATAAATTATGCTTACCACTCGCTTTTGTTGTCAATAACGAGACCGGTAGATACCAGATACATTCGAAAAGCTTATTTTATTTTAAGCTATACAGGGGTAATTAGAGAAATATATATTTAAATTAATAGGATTCTTTATCACAAAGGTTCATTTTTAACTGTTAATTATTTCGAAAAAATGTTCGGGATATGAATTTGAAAAGGTGAGTAAAAAATAAACTTGAATTTTTAAAATGAATCAATTCACAGCTTTTATCTTAGTAACTTTGTGATACTTATTGATAATCTAGCAGATATTTATCACAAATTCAAGTAAACATACTCATTAGCCACCAGAATAATAGGGCCACTAAATCTTAAATTTTGATCTTTAAATAACGAGTATTTTTTGGATTGACAAGGTTAAAACAGTGAAAAGAGAAGCAGCTGCAGGATACCTTTATTAAAAATTTTTATAAATGTTGTAAAATACTTTATAAGTTCATAGTTTGGTTTATGTGTTAAATTTAATCTATTGTTTTTCAAATCTTTCAATATAAATTTGAGAGTAAAATATATACGGACTCTGGTATAGAGACTGGCATAATATTTGAAAGGAAATTGATTACATGGATGATGAAAAGAAAATTTAGTAAATTTGTTCAAAAGGAACTGACCAATTACCCTTTGGTTAGGTATAGAATTGAATTTTTGTGTTTTCTTGCTTAATGTACTTGTTTATATAATATCCTTATTATAAAAATAAATCCGTAATTTTGTATAAGCAAATATTACAAAATATTTTGTGTTTAAGCTTTGCTATTAAAGAGAAAAATATTAATATGACTTTTTGCTCATTTCAACAATTAATTAATAAATTTAAAAAATCTATACAACATAAATATAATATACGAACAACCAATAAACACCGTTCTAAAATAACAGCGCTCGACGGGCGAAATCCCGTATAATATGCCAAATTAAATGCAAGTAAGGACATAGCGACGTACTGTACCATCCAAGTCACCAGACAGTCACCAGCGGCATCGGTGCTCTATGCGATAAATTCGATCACGACGCCGTAGGCGGAGTGCTCAATCGTTCAAGTGCGATATGGACAATCCACACGAGTCGAACAGCATATTTTTTCTACGACCCACATCAGAAAAAGTCTAGAAAATAAAAATTTCTATAAACTGTAATATAAATTCAAATTGAAAATTTAACAATTCAATTTTATGTTTCCACTAATGTTTTTGTGGTAAACGTACAGTTATTGAATGTCCAATTTGTATAATGCTACGGTTTCCCTTTACAAATAAACGATGCTGCTATAAGTAGATGTTGCCAGTCGGACTCCTTCATGAAGGGTACCTTACCATTATCTATAATAATGAATATGCTGCTGAATATTTCAAACGTCTACCTGTTGTTGTTATTAATGTCTAGCAGAATAATTATTTAAAAATAAAATTAACAATAAAAAAAAACTTCTTCACGGGGAATCGAACCCGGGTCTACTGCGTGAGAGTCTGGTTTGCCTACTACTCGACCACCTAGGAATGTGCAAATTGTTTATCCATAACGTCAGATGTATTAGATAATTTTTGTTTAAAAGGAACTGAAGTTCCTACCGTATGTCCCGCGACACGTTCTACCTTTTTCATTTATTAATTATCTTGTCAAATAAGCGAGATATTGCCAATATACACCCAGTATATAGTATAGTATACCCCTACTTCGTCGCCAGCCGTAACGCGACATGCAAAAAATTCATATTAGAGTTGGTTGTCAGCGAATATTTTGTTAGATATGCCAGAATAATAATTATTTTAACGCTTTATAAGTTTTAAAACATATTTTCCAAAAACTCTGACTGTTCATCTAAAAAGCAGCAACTACTTCCCGGGCTATAGACCCCGATGGCTATTGAATTACACTTCAAAGTCAAACGGGGTTGGCATATCTACAAGATATTTAACACCAACCATTCTGGTTTACAATTAGAAGAAACAAAATAAGTTGTAGACCGATTTCGGCATATTTGCGCCTCAGTACAAGGTATATGTTCTCCGTCCGCGAGTTCAAAGCCTACCCTAAATATTTTGTTCATGAAAAATATTTACCTCCCATTTATGCAACTATCAACGACATCTAAAACCTTTTAACAATAATTACACTTCAAATAAACAACCTCGTCAATTTATCAGTTATAAATAAACACTCTTTGAATTCCTATAAACATTTTCAATTTATCATTTACGTTTTTACTATAAATTAATCAAATCCCATACCGATGTCGACAGCCCTCATGTTTTCCATTTCATTGAACTTATCTGTATTGATATAAATCACGAAAAGAATAAAAAAAATACAGTTACAGCAATGAACTGTTAATTAAACTGGAATTTAATGAAATGAAGCTCGAAGAGTTACCTTTCCTAATTAAATATCACCATTAAGAGATAAAGAAGTTGCAGCGATTGGACTTGAATGCGAAAACTAGACTAGAAAAATTTTACCGGATAATATAATTAACTGTTTTTACAGTTTAATATTACTTCAGTTTATACAGACTATTATACAATGAGTATTTAACGAAAATATAGGAGTAAGAGAATTACGTTACTTTTGGAAGTGTGACAGGTGCGTCTGCATAAATGGGACAGGGGGAACTTATGATTTTTAAAGCAATGGCAGGCTGGAAAAGGGGAAATATACAGGGTGTCCCACGACGAGTTAAAACTATCTGTATATGGCAAAATACTTAGTGGCCATCCATAAAGTACGTCACACGTTAATGGGGAGGGAGGGTATCACCGAAGTGTGACATCGTGTGACAAGGTTCATGGGGGGTCACAAGTTAAAATTTAAAATACTAAAACGCAAAGTTTGGATGTGAATTAAAAACTTAAAAAATTAACGAACTTGATCTATATTTATTAATAATTTAGCATTCTCGCTATAAGATAATCTCTTATGCACTCGATAATTAAGTTTTTTATCTTTAATTAATATAATTAATCCTTTATTGTTTTCTAACTAGTCGTTTGTTTTTTCGGAATTATGGAATGTTGAACTTTATGTTGATTTTATTAGATTATTATGTGATAAAAACAAGTGAAAAATGAAAAAAGCTGTTTTCTCTTGATTATTTTTAAATACATGCAAAAATTTGAAGAATGTGTGACGTCACATCAGGAAAAATGTGACAAGGACGGGGGGAAGGGTTCAAAAGTCCCAAAATTCGTGTGACGTACTTTATGGATGGCCCCTATTATAGTAAAATCATGAAAATTCCTACGTTTGTGTTTTCAGATACGATCTTTCTTTCTAAAATATTTTCAAAGATGGCAGACTTCCGGTTCTATCGGAAGTCGACTGCAACTTTGTTATTTTGAATAGAGCACCGTGTATATTAATACATTTTTGAAATCTACGTAAAATTTTAGTATAGTTTTATCTGAAAACTTTTTTCGAAAAATGCAATGAAAAATTTTTCATTTTATACAGGGTGTATATAAAAATTTCTCTATGTTCTAAAATAGAACCACTCGGTTTTTTCCATTTTAATGCATTCAGGGGTAGAAATAAGGCAAATTCATGTATACGTTCCTATACCTAAACCTCACCGTTATCCAGATATTGAATGCTTTCTGTAAATTTTGAGAGGTGCAGGTGTGGTCTAAAATTTATTTTGACCCGTTGATACAAGAACTAAGAAATAAAAAAGATTATTTAAATTTGCTTTTAATATATGGTAAATATGGCAAAGTTGTTACAAGAACATATGTGCTTTATTTGCAGTAAGATATCCTGCATCTCTAAAAATTTACTGAAAACATGTAATATCTGGATAACGGTAGGGTTCAGGTATAGGAAAGTGTACATGAATTTGCCTTATTTTTCACCCCTGAATGCCTGAATAGAAAAAACCGGGTGGTTCTATCTAAAAAATAAAGAAATTTGATATTTATGAAGTTAAACTTTGAAAACTGTCTATACACAACCTGTATAAAATGAAAAAAATTTCAACATAGATTGCTAAAAGCAACCGAACAGAAACCATTTTCATATCTTCAAGGGTATCCTCTTAAAAAAATAATTTGTAAAGGTCTGCAACTGTTAAATTTTTAACAAAAAAATTAATATGTAACTCAAAGAATATGCATTTTTCGAAAAAAGTTTTCAGACAAAAGTATACTAAAATTTTACGTAGATTTTAAAAATGTATTAATATACTGGGTGTTACATTTAAAATAACAAAGTTACAGTCGCTTTCCGGTAGAGCCGGAAGTCTGCCATCTTTGAAAATATTCTAGTTAAAAAGATCGCATCCGAAAACCGAAACGTAGAAATTTTCATGATTTTACTATAAGTTTTTTGCTATATACAGATAGTTTTAACTCGTCGTGGGACACCCTGTATAGTTATTGTTTGTACTACAATAGGAGCATACATAGATGGGACAAGGACAAGTATATGATAATTTTTGGAACTGTGACATTAGCGTAGAACAATGAGGAGTATACAGAGTGGTACAAAAGTCTGGAAACGGCCTAAATTGCTAGTCCTAATTGTAAAAAATTTGGGGTAGGCATAGTCAGTTGATTAGGTTAGGTAGACGCATGACAAACAATTACACAGATGAGTTAAAAATACCGCGAGATTCGAATTTCAAAAGTATGTTTGAGGTACAACAGGTTCCTCTTACCAGATTACTTGTTTCTTTGGTTTTTCAAATTCATCTCCCTGTATATTCAGTTAGTATGTAACACTTATCATTTTATGTAGTCTAGAAGGTTTTAAATCCATAAAACAGAACTCTGGCAACGCCTAATAATTGTTTCAATGAATTTTTCCATACAAACTTTTCAAAATTTTGTACAATACTTTAGGGACACTCTGTATAATAATGTTTGTTAATATGACAGATATTATCACTTGGTCTATCACTTTACAAGATTTTGGTACCTCTGATATATTTTATATATTACTTATTTACTTACAAAAGAACTTTTTAAAATATAAATATTTACAATGTTATCTACTAACGTACCCATATCTCATCAAAACGTGACAAAAGAATGACAAAAAAAAACAACTATAGTAATAAATATCTGACGTACAAGTATGGCTTATTTTTTTGAGTTTAAATCTGACAGGTGGGCAGGTGGTCTCGATCTCTACCCACACGTGCCTGTTCGGATATTCGGCTATTCAATTTCAAGACGGTCTCGAAAATAACCTTCTTCTAATGTATAGTATACAAATGTTTAATTAAAATAAACGATAGATAAAGTGAATGGTCGATATCAATGAGTTTGCTGATTGAATCATAGACTGGGTCGTCTGGAAGAGGTTATGGGAAACAAAAACAAATTTTTTCATGTACAGTGCATAGTAATATTCAAATTGACTGAAACTACCGTATTTTTTTATTAGAATGTGTCAAAGTATACGCTCTTTAACGAATCTAACAGTTTTAAGACAAAAGCTGATGTTTGAGGTTAGATAAGATTAATATAGAGATTATGCGCTTTCCTTTGCAAGGATGTACTATTAAGAGCAGACAGCTGTTGGTACATGACGGCTCAAAAACATCCTCAGGCTCTGGTGCAGGTGTATAAGGGCGCAGACCTAGGACAGAAATTTCAACCTCTCTAGAATCCTATGCAACCGTATTTCAGGCGGAAATTTATGCCATTGTTTCATGTGTGGAGAGAGTGGAGCATAGAACAACGAAAATTTTCTCGGACAGCCAAACGGCTTTCAAAGCACTTAGCTCTCACCGTTTAACGTCGAAATTGGTTTTAGACTGCCAAAAAAGACTCTCCTCAATAGGAGAACTCAGTAAAGTATTGCTGGACTGGATCCCTGATCATTCTGGCATGGAAGGAAACGAGAAGGCAGACTCTCTTGCAAGGGAGGGAGCTGCACGTGTTTCTATCGGACTGTAACGTTATATTTGGCCACTATCATTGGAATATTTAAATATCCACCGGACGGCGAGTAGCCAGTCCTTTTTCCTTACCAACATGTGATTCTCGTCGAGAACCTGTAGCATCGATCATCGCTGAAAGGCAAATTTTCACATTCAATGTGCGACGGATAATCTCCGTTGGTGAGGATCAGTATACACTGATATTGGTCAAATATTTCAATTCTTCTCTCCTATAGAGAGAGAAATTAAGAACACACTACCAATATGTAAATTCTTTCTCGAAGCGGAGCATGTGAACAGGAAAGGGATATGCAACGTATGTCCATTGCTCATCGCATGGTTCAATTTAATAGCTAGTAGTAAAAATAAGCTTTCTTTCTCCTGTGAACCATGAACCGATAAGGTTAATTTTAGTTTCTTGTGAGAGGTTTACCTCCAACTTTTTTTTCTAAAGTGCATTCAATGTGAATGGTGAGTTGCATTTACGTATATGCTTTTCATTTCTGATTCTTGCTTTAAATTTTTTTCTCCTAGTGATAAGCGCCAGATACACACATACAGCGATATTTTTTTTATCTTGTTCTTTGGTATAGTTTTTCTTATACAGTTGATAAAAGGTTCACATGTATATAGTTGAAGTCATTAAAATATGTATATTCAGTTAATTAATTAATTCAATCTAATTACCAACCTAGAATATTATATTTCCGGATTACATTTTACATTACATTTTTTTTCGCCTTCTGTGATTGGAATAATGAAATGAAATTTAGTTTTTATGTTATTTAGATATTGTCTCTTTGATTTCTTTGATGAATGGAAATAAATAAGATTTCCTTAATATCATATCGTATTATATCACATTTCTTTATTGCTTCTTTTGTTTTTTTAATAGTAAAATACAGGATAATTTTTTTATGAACCACGTTCCTGGATGATTTTTTTTGTAACCAATTGTAAACCGAATTACTGCAGATATTCTGAATTTTACATTAAAAAAATGTAACTATTGCTGATACACTGTATCTTTCCTAGCACTTTGTACCTGCGACTTTGTACCTGCCACTTTGTACCTGCCAATTTGTACGTGACATTCCGGACGAAGTAGTTTTTATGAGGTAGACTAACATCAGACACCTAGGACCTGTCCACTTACCTTTCTTGATTAACTTTAATTACATTCCTTAACTTGATTTATAGTCTGTACAGAAAGTACGAGGAGTAATAAACCCTAATTA
>CAJUYG010004134.1:0-17843 GCA_910591675.1 Galerucella calmariensis
AATATATTGTGGAGTCATTTAGAAACAGTTAGTTTCATTTAAAACCAAATGATGAGTAGATTCCACGAAGTGAGGGTTTATACAGTTAACTCAATATAATAGGTTAGGTTAGCCGTCTCCGTTATTGTGCATGGTTGCCAAGGATGTGGTTTGTGAAAAAAGTATATATTTATGGTATGATTTTTATACATTATAATCCTTTTAATCGTATAATTCTTTTAATATTAATAAAATTGATTTAAAACAAGTAATTATCGAATATTAATTTGTATCTGTATAACTATCACACTTAAAAAAATGCTTATAAAATATTTAACCTATGATCGTAAATTGGAGGAAATATTATGCAAATTGACAACCCTGTTGACAAATTTCGCGAAGCAGCCCGAACGGAGTCGATATAAGACGATGGGCATTTAAATGGGTATGTCCACCCATCTCTCTCTCTTTTTACTGTTCTCTGTCAAGCTTTCGTATCTGTTCTCTTTATAACTTGTGCTATAACTATGTATATATGTATGTTTTTTGGGATGATATTCACTAAAACATGAAAGATCTTTTGTGTTCCCTACCTCCAATCAGTTCCTGAGAAACGTCTTCGAAACTGGTAGTCAGATTCAGATTTTGATGATGTGGCTACTTGGCCTATTCCACTGAGACCTTTAAAAATATATGGTGATTCTAGATCACATTCTTCAGCTCGACCCATTTCAAGTAGCCAATCAGCCTCTTGACTGAATCTTTCATGTAACTTATTGCCGGTGGCTTCTTAGCGCCTAGTATTTCGCACAGACAATCGCACTTTGGGATGTACTCTACAGTTTCCTCCTCCTGGTGACAGAATCTGTACATGTACATGTCTTCGTCTGTCCACCCCATTGGCTTTGCGTGCCTGTTAGGCTCACAGTGCTCTGTTAACATACCTAAGAAAGAAGGCTCAGGCTGTAAAGCTCACTCGGGAGCACTAAGCCTCAAGATTAAGTGGGGAATGGGAAACAATACCAGCGTGGTTCAAACAAAACTGACTGGTATCTCAATTGCCACAAAAGAACTAACCTGAAGAGGAATTTCTGGCAAAAACATAATAATCTGCACTGATAGTAGACAAGCACTATTAGCCTTGAACAGACAACGTGTTATATCGAGGCTAGTACTAGAGTGCCACCAAGATTTAGCAGACGTCTCGGCAGATAACAACATTATCCTGAGGTGGGTTAAAGGGCACGACAGGAGTAAAGGAAATCGCATTGCTGATTCTTTAGCCAGGGAAGCCGCTGG
This sequence comes from Galerucella calmariensis, assembly GCA_910591675.1. Lineage (NCBI taxonomy): Eukaryota > Metazoa > Arthropoda > Insecta > Coleoptera > Chrysomelidae > Galerucella > Galerucella calmariensis. Next base: position 1,279 of record CAJUYG010004134.1, read on the forward strand.
ACTGAAAATTCTAGGACCCAGTGACACCTACGGCCTAACGACTTCGACAATTGCGGAACTAGCCAAACGTTACACCCATGCTCAATCCCTTAAGAGATGGGATGGAATCAAAGGATGCAGTTTTGCCAGGATCACCCTGGGCGACCCTGGGAAGCTGGCGCCGAAGAAATATTTGGCGATGACCAGGAAAAACCTACGTTTAACAGTAGGATTTCTGACTGGTCACTGTCAAATAAGTAAGCACCTCCATACTATGGGGCTAGTGGACACACCTCTATGCAGGATGTGTGAACAGGAAGATGAAACTGTCAGGCATGTCTTATGCGAGTGTCCGGAGTTATCGTCAATAAGAGAGTGTGTGTTCGGTGAGTCTTGGCCTACACCTGCCGATGTAAAGGAGATGTCTCCCAGTGACCTGTCCACCTTACTGAGAAGGACAGGATGGACAATGACCTAGGAGGACAACTCCTCGGGAGAATGTACAATGGGTCACATGTGGCCTAAGTGCTGTGAGCCTACACACTCACCCTCCCTACTCTACAGATACAGATACAGAACATACCTAATATGGATTAGACAGTTTCCCTGTCTTTACTTTTCAGTTCTGCCGTGAAAAAATGGTCTGTATCAGTCCTGAAGAGATTACCCACCATTCTGGAGATTTTTGTGCCACCCACTAGCTTGTGTCCATATTTATTGTCGACTTTACGACGCCGCAGGAGGTTTATGGTCCAATTAATATCTCTACGGTGACATTTTGTGCGGGGTCTACTTTTTTTGATGATCATTTTGAGGTAGGCAAATTTTCTGCTGATAAAACTATCATTTCTTATGAAATACACAATTTTTTTCAAATTCGTCGACTTCGTGAGCTACTTGTATGACTTTCTTTCGGAATTATAATACAATTAAGACTGATTCACATTGTGAGGATCGTATAAAACATTTATATTACCACAACGGTACGTTGTACTCAGTCTATTTGATATTATTACTGCAGGAAATTGAATAATTCACGCACTAGAAATATGAGTTCTGTCAAATGGATAAAAAATATATATATGACAATAAGTTAGTATAGGTGTTTTCGGAACAATAATCGTTTTAACAATGTTACTTTCTAGTATTTATCACCTGAAATAGAATCGAACGCATTACAAAACAAACCGACCTTAAATGAAGCGTGGGAGAGCAGGAAAGTATTAGCACCTATTGATGTTGTAACCATTGTGTGGACAGAAAATGTGACCAAAACATGTCAAGTCATTTGTATACTATTGTAGATCATTTTCAGTTGTGGTTCACGAAGAATTATGTTGAAAAGTGTTTATACGCGCATTGTCTTTTAATTGTTATTTATTTTATTGATATTTAGTACATACAAACACGAATGGGAGGTGAATGTGAGCTTATATTTGAATAATAAAATGGGATGTCATATATATTTCACCACGTGGTTAATTTATTACGAAGATTTTTGTTGTGAGATATAGAGCATTTATAATCATCAAAAATTGTCTAATCATTCAAACAGAAGCTATTGTTAGGTGAGCCTCGCACGCGATGCCGAAAAAATGTTTTTCGACAACTATACTGTGAAGTTGACAATTATTTCGTCTTCTAGCCACCTGAGAAGTTGAATTTTCATTAGTGGTTGATAATTTGTTCTATGTCATACTAGTTCATTATTGTGTTTTTATTGCTTAGTTACCAACTATCTTATGTCGTACTTTATGCCCGTGCGGGCATTTTTTGTTCAACTTATTCAATAACCATGTCGTGAGCTTCTTTAGACTTTTTTGGCAACAGATTTTCAGTTGCTTTTTCAATAATTTCGTCAGGAATTCCTTCAATTTGAGTGAGAGTAAGTTTTTCAACAGTACTCCTACTAAATATATATAACTAGGTATTAACAATGAAAAAACGTGAAGAAAATTCGGAAATACTACTTTTAACACAAAATACAAACTGAGAGATAATTATGAGGTAACTATTTTTGAAATGAATGAACAGAGCACTGACACGTCACAATAAAAAACAGAACAGATGTCACCATAACGTTACTTTACTCAATTCCTACCATAAAACTGTGAATCTTCTTTAAGTCATGTCAAAACCCAGTAGTAAGAAAAGAGTAACTATTACCTCCTTAGTCGGAGTTTATTAATAGCAATTGTATCACTTCTTTAAACCTACGCTAGTCTCAGAGTAACTAGTCTCTGACTAATCTAGGAGTAAGGGCGGAGTAAGAGATTTTTATTAATAAGACAGTAAGTGTTGTGAACGTACTACCGCTGTTACACGATACACTTACTTACGGTATGCTCTTGCGCATGTAGCCGACAGCGTGTGACGTCATGTGGGAATCTCAATCGGTGATGTAAAATGCTAAATATATGGGAAATATTCTGTTTGTGTTTAATTTGCATGCATATTTTATGAATGATTATTTGAATGCGACATGGTTTTTCAGATATAATATGAAATATTACTTCATTATCAGTAACTCAGTTATCTTTTTTGTGGTAGGTACAATGATGCTGGGACTTAACAATCCACAAAACGTGTAGAAATATGTGGGTAATATATATTTTTTACATTTTAAAAAGATTCGAAACAGAAATATTATTTATCGGTGGGCAAAATTGAAGCACACCATTACATTATGAATATTTTATATTTCATATTTCTACTATTAGATTTTATTTATTATACAAGACTCCTTAACAAAGGTGTCACTGGAATACGAAACGAGCCAAAGGCGAGTTTCGTATGGTTAATGCGAGTGTATTAATAACCATTACATGAAACTTGCATACACTATTTTTTCTACTAAAAAGAGATTTAGTTTGAAAATAAATATGAAAAAATGCACAAACCGGGTCGCGAACCACCCTACGGGACCACATTAAACTAATATAAAACGTATATAGGTATGTAACTGTTATACAAAATTGGTAATAAATTATTGTAAACAAAAATTAATTTCTACAGAAAATATTGGGTCTGCCTTCTTGGTTATTTGAAAATATAGATTTCTATTGGTCAATTTATCAGTTTCATAATGAAAACCAGTGTTATAATGAGTATCATTATGAAACTTAAAATTGGCATTGAAGTAATAATTTATAGTATAGGAGTAGAAAAAGCTTATATTTAGAATCATTTATTGGAACTTGTCAATTTTGACATATTCTTGTCCAGTTTTCTCAGGCAGTTTTAAAAACTGATTATCCTATCAATTTCCCTTAATCGTTACGAAACAAAAATAGCCTTATATTATAAAACAGTATTAAACAACACTAATAACAGTAAATACCTAAGTGGGTAATAAAATTCCAAATAAACGAATCAACTCAGGTAAAATTGAAATTGAAGCTAACAAAACCTTGTATTGCATGAAAACACAATGAATCGAAAGACTAGTGAGAGGTGGGTGTAAATTTCTGGTTCCCGCGTGACGTAACTGCGCGGCTCGGACGCAATTTGGAGTAGAAATCAGTATACCGTGAGTAAGTGTATCGTGCCGCTGTTATTTGTTTTTTCTTCATTCGCGCATGTGCTCTATGTTCAAAGTTTGAAGTAAAACATAACCCACGTTTTATAAAAATTTTGGATGTGGTCGTATAATTGGTTCCGTTAATCCGTTGCACTTGATATTGGTGATTATAAAATATAGGAATAATGGTATTCTATTGCTGTGTGTGTTCAAGTTGTGATAAGTACATTGAGGAGTTTATAATATGCACCGTTTTCCTATTGAAGATCCTTTCTTTAGTAATATTTTAGCATTGAAATGTATAATGCCAATTATTTTTAATTTTTGTCTCAAACTTTTTAACGAGGCTTATAAATGTCATCGCCACCTTGGTGTATTAGTTATATACTCATATACCACAGTGGAAAAGACATTTATAATCCTCGCATATCCGCTCAGTGAATAATGATAGTCTTCACTACCTTGGTGTATAATATACTATTATTCAATCAATTGAAAAAAAGATAATAATCTTGTTTAGTACGTCTTCTCTTTTCAGGAACTACATGTTAACGGTTATTTGGCTCTAACCAACCCTGTATATGAAACCAATGTGATTTATCCTACAAGCGAAGCTAATGGCTAAAGCTGTTACAAAGCACGTCAAATAAATATCCCCAATAATTAAGTCTTAGCTAATGATATTTGTTGATTGTAATTTGTTTTTTACGTTGGAGCAATTTTTCCAATAATTAATTAATCATAGAACCGTGGTCCATATGATTTCAAATTGAGTGAACACACTGTATTATAAATCTCATTAGAGTAATGTGTTCTTTTCTGGAAAATTCCGAATAATAAAGCATAATATGTAAATTTATAAAATTGTGAGGCAACAATCTACGTTCATAAAATTTTAGTTTTCGTAATAGTAAGGAATTTGCCCTATTTATCTGTGGTGTGGTATTTAGAATTTTCAAGAAAATACTTCCTAATGATAAAATCTACTTAAACGCATTATATCGTGCAAAATAAAAATAAATAGGTTATGCGAAGGCCAAGGCTTGGTTAGTGATAAAAACTTTCTTGGAATATTTACATAATATTATAACAGCTTATCTAATATTGCATGAAATATGACTTGTTAGGTTTCCTTAAACGTTGTATATGAGAATGAAAACAATGTTAAATACTGAAGTTTATTCCAACAAGTACATAGAATATTCGAATGCAAAAATAGTCCGGCGACAAATATAAAACTGCAAAAAACCAACATAGACAGTGGAGAAACACTCCAAAGAAGGTACACACACGATACACTTACTCACGGTATGTTCTTGCGCATGTAGCCGACAGCGTGTGACGTCATGTGGGAATCTCAATCGGTGATGTACAATGCTAAATATATGGAAAATATTCTGTTTATGTTCAATTTTCATGCATATTTCCTTTTTATGAATGATTATTTAAATTCGACATGGTTTTTCAGATATAATATGAAATATTATACTTTATTATCAGTAACTTAGTTATCTTTAGTTATCTTTTATAACTCTTACACTCTAGCGGTCTTATTAATAAACACGGAGTAACCTGAGACTAACTTTATTCTATGCTTAAACCATCAGTTTGACAGATACGCTATTAATAAACTCTTATTAGACGAGGAATAGGCTACTCCGAGGTTAGTCTGGGACTAACTTTGGTATAGTTAAAATAATACCCCTCTTGGTGTGCGTCATCGATTGTGACGTATATCCGGGTTTTCGGCATGTCCTTTATCTTATTTGCTATTTTGACATATTGCTAACCTTAAATTTGATAAATAAGATCATCAGGATTGTATTTAGCTAAATTCGAAAAGGCAACGCAATTCATAATTACCAGCTTCTTTTTCTAACTGAAAATACTTGAGAACTTTCAAAATACACAATTGAACGGAGTTTGAAAAAGCCCGAACATCCCGCATCCTCCTTATTGAGAGACAGTCTCTTCCACAAAGTTTCCGTTCTTAATATTATCTTGTAAGACTTTTGGAATTATAAGATTATTAATTACATCAAGAAGAACATCGTCTTCACTTGATGATGATGATGAACTATGTTCAAATATTTCCATAGAATCATTAGCATCCAGTTGGTAAATATTAAATTTGTAAAGTAAAAATCCAAAATAAACAAACTTCTGCCTCTAACCTCTGCAAATTTACAAAATAGATCTCACCCTCCTCCTTTGAAAATGATTTGAGCATGCGTAAAAAATAATCCGAATACGTCCTAGCTTGAGACTGGGGACTGGCTTAGACGGTTTTCGAACCGTCCCAGAACTGTTCTTAAATAAACCCGAACGCCAAACTGCGGGTGTCAGAACCATCCTGTTAAAACCCCAACAAGCCAATTTCGACTACGCAAACTCCGGACAGTCTTAGAGGAGCAGTAATTACATGAACCCGAATAAAGCTAACATCTCGTGACGTCACACTCCCGAGAACTCTGTGACCCACAACGTCGTTCGGATGAGTATCTCATCCGGCGGCCAGTGCTGTGCTGCGATTGTAGAGTGAAAAATAATCTGCGATCCAACCAAAGTGCAAGTGGGGAATTTGCGAATAAAATTATTTATTATACGGGGCTTTTATTTTTACGGCTTTTCGGACAAACAAACATTATTGTTTTATTGTTTATAAGCATTTTTTTGCAATGGGTACCATTAAAAAGAAGAATACCTGATGGTTCACTAGTTCGACTTAGCCTTAAGGCGTTTGGCCACCCTAAATTCTAAGCTATGGGCAGGATTATGTTTATTTCTCCAATCATTATCATAAAGCGTTTCAAAAATAACATTGTAACATTCATTTGAATATATTGAAAAATTACGCCGTTATGTTGGTTGCCGCGGCCCTTGTCTCACCTGGTTGTGGTTACTCAGTTGAAAATAAAAATTGATTGAAAAATTGTGAGAATTATAATTAATTGATTTTCATATTTCACCTATTCAATTATTTTATAACATAAGTTTTATATATGTGAAATTTTTGACGTAATAATAAAAAAAAGTTAAATCAGTATATCTAGTGCTTGCAATCATACGTAACACTGTGGTTAATGCATCTAAGAATATTCAGTGAAAATTTGAAAACAATCGGACGGATAGCTTACTAAATCTCGAAGCTTTCAGGTCAAACAGTGTAGCTTCGGCATAATCGCGGAAGAAAGTAGCTGTGAAATTATTCAGCTGACGGCGCGATCTTCAATCAGCGATCCCTGGGAAGTAGATGACTCCCTCTGCAGCTGATGATAGAGAATCTTTTGCTCTTTTTTGACTATCCCTTATTATTGCTTCCTTAGAATCGACAGCTGCATAAGCTAACTCATGCGAGTTTTGAAAGGATTGAACCGCAGTCGCTCAATCTTCCTGTGGAAAAATACCTGCAGTTTTGAGTCTTTCGATACGCAACGTGTCTCAAAATGTTGGTTGCAGTTTAGGCTTTATTGAAAATAAAAAAAATGAGTGGCCACACGACTCAACATTTTAGAAATAAAAGCAATGTACCTATTCATTATTCTAGTCCACAAAAACTTTCTCCAAATACGGTCCTGGAAACACAGGAATACGACAATTAGACAAAGTTCTAGGTAAACACTTATGTTCTAAATGGGACGTGATATTCGGCGCTTGACGAATTCAGGGTTACCTACTTTACACATCCACATTCGCATAAAACACGACCCTCGAGAGCGCGTTAGTTGAAGATATTTACTTTGCAAACTCATTTTCCCATTCCGTAAATTTAAAGCTGCCTGCCATGTCACCATCTGTTGCATATTACTTGAAAAATTGCAGATACCATTCTTAGGACTAAGTGTTTATTTAATGCTAACAAAGGAGGCAAAACGTTTTCTTAGTCGTCATTATAAAAATATCATTTGTATGAGAATTATTCGTACAAAGACTGTGAAACTATATTGTACTTTTGGGAGGAAGCTGAATAACTGTTGTAAGTATACAGTGTGAAATATACAAATGAAATAAATGGAATACACTGAGAATCCAAAATTGTGGCATTACTTATTCTTTTTGGAACTTTAGTTCTTTACGTCAGGTTAGGTTTGAGCGACCGGGGGTCGCGACGCAAAAGATCTGACCGTTACGTTACGTTATGTTACGTTACTTCGTTATGTGCCTTGCTTGCGTGCGTGTGCCCTCTCCTGAGTATAGCTCTCGTTTACGAAGCAGCGATTCATTTGCCTCGGCCGGGATTCGAACCCGGGCCGCCCGCGTGGAAGGCGAGCATTCTACCACTAAACCACCGATGCTACATTAAAAATCTATACAAAGCTGGTATTCGCAGTGCTGGTGATATACTTGAATTTGTTCGAATACATTTTTACTTTTATTTCCATAATTTTTTTTGCGCGATTGATCTTTTTTGTTTATTCACAGCATCGGTTGTCAGGACGGTAGGTTGTGTTTACTGGTTTCTAAGTTTAACACGTCGGTGAGTGATTTACTTACCGTTCAGACGTCGAAAAGTAATAAATAGCATAAAAATAATTTCACCAAATGCAAAATAAATTTTAAACTGATCGAGAAGTACAAATGTCACTTTTGACATTTCGTTCATTTCGAAGAAATTTAAATTATTTTATTCGGAATTTATTTCAATACGATCGCGCAAAAAATGGTATAAGCATCTCGAACGTTAAGGGCAATTACAACGTTTGCATGTAGATTCCTCTCGTAAAATTGGACAAAATGATATGAGGATTAAGGGGTCTAGCACATTTACTTTTCGAAATACAGGGTGTTGAAATTCTGAAAACTTGAATGTTAATTCGATAATTTTAAAATGGATGGATAAATTGATTTGACATTTGGCAGGTTGTTTTTAAATGTAAAAGGGCATATTTTGATAGAAATAGTAGTTTGTGCAACTAGTGTGGATATGATGGCCATATCGCACGAGGACGAAGTTTGAGCACAACGCCGTAGGCGGAGTGCTCAGTCGTTCAAGTGCGATATGGACAATCCACGCGAGTCGAACAGCATATTTTTTTCTACGACCCACTTAAAAAAAATCTGGAAAATAAAAATTTCTATAAACTGTAATATAATTTCAAATTAAGAATTTAACAATTCAATTTTATGTTTCCACTAATTTTTTTGTGGTAAATGTACAGTTCTTGAATGTCCCATTTGCATAATGCTACGGTTTACCTTTTTAAATATAGGTACGATGCTGTTATAAGTAGATGTTGCAAGTCGGACTCCCTCATGGAGGGTACCGTACCATTATCTATAATAATGAATATTCTGCTAAATATTTCAAACGTCTACCTGTTGTCGTTATTAATATCAAGCAGAATAAATATTGAAAAATAGAATTAACCATGAAAAAAACTTATTCACGGGGAATCGAACCCGGGTCTACCGCGTGAGAGTCTGGTTTGCTTACTACTCGACCACCGAGGAATATGCAAATTGCTTATCTATAACGTCGGATGTATTACATAATTTTTGCTTAAAAGGAACAAAATAAGTTCCTACCGTGTGTCCCGCGACCAGTTCTACCTTTTTCTCTCATTTTTTTGGGAATCAAACCACAATAATGTCTTTCATTTTTCATTTCGACGTTTCGGTAGCGTTTCAGCTACCGTTGTCAAGATTAATTAGTGATTGAATAATTTTTGGTCCCTATCTGTCAAATTTTTTCGTTGTGTCAACAGTCAACAGATATATATTTTGTTATTTTGTATACTTATGTATTCCAATATTAGTAAACGTTCACTGATTCTGCTTTATTTTGAAATCAAATTCGTAAATTTTTATTTCCGCGTTTCCTATCCAAAAAATGTTGGTTCTATTTTCCAACCTCACTTACCACACAGGTGACGAGCTCTTGATCCAGCAAGCATCCAATGAATCATCATGAACTCGAGTGTGATGATTGGCTGTTATTGTTTCACCGTCATATGTTATGGTACGAGTTTTAAGCTAGCGCCCTCTACCATGACCAGCAATTGAAATACATAAAGTTCGATCTCCTTACATAGTCTCCATATGCAGTTTGACAAGACCTATGAATCAGTCAAAATAATAAATTTAATAACAGCAAAGAAGGCGATTCATATGAATTTATCCACAAAAACTAAACAAAATCAACTATTTGTTTTATTACCTAATGGAAAGTTAAATATCGTATCAAATTCGCTCAGAAACAGCCTAAATCTATTATCACGATATATTTTGTAGGAAGCCATTTATTCTGTCGATAAATCTTAAATTATTCAATACAATGTAAATATTTTTACTACATTATTCTGAGTTCGGGAAAATTGTATTTGGTAGAGAACTGTATTAGTTTTTAATTATTAGTTCATGTCAAGTGCACCTCAATTATCGACGTTCACTCTTCCTATCTACATTATTCTATTAATCAGTTAATTTATAGTGACTATTTATAATTCATGAAAATATTCTAACTATTTAAAACATTACATAATATAGTCGTGCGGGGGCTGACAGCTGACATCAATTGTCAAATATCATGCAGTCCAGTATTGCTGATGCAGAAATAATAATCATCTGAATTTTAAATATTTATAATTGTCAAAATCACCAAAAAGACACCATGCTGCCTAAATAAAAGCATCGCCTCCGACCACAGTCGTTTTACATATCCATTCTACAAAATACTTGAAGTTATTATCCAATTAGCAAAATTATTTCGATTATGTTTACAATTACTAATGTACAATCGTTAACATAACCTTTCTTTCAGTTCACATATTTTTCAGGGCTCTTGTTCTCTTCTGCTGAAGAATTTGATGTGGATAAAACAGCTCAACAAAAAAATGAGAGAAGCTCATAAATTCCGAGATCGTGTTTCAAATAATTCCGAGGTTTGGTCACCAAGTGCTGCTGAAAAGTCTAGGACCAAGGGATTATCTTTGAAACGGATGAAGTTATGAAATCATGGAACGATGAATGACACTTTGTGGTTGATTTTCACTATACGTTCCATTTCCGTTCCTTTTACATAAAAGAGTGGAGATGGAATCTAAGAAATCAAGGCTGGAGTTCATGTAAGTGTATTTTTTTGTTAATCTTGGAAAATATGTTTTACGATGAAATTGGCGTTCAAATGCAAAAAATGGTCGAAAAAACTTGGAAAAAAAACTGCAAAAAAAGTTATGAAAAACGAGCATAAATTAAAAACTATATGTCTACGATCAAACAATACAGAAAATGGAGAAAGAAGGGTTGATCAGAAAAAAAAGCAGGAAGAAAAAAAGAAAAGAAAAATAGGATGAAAAAATATATCCATCAGCAATGAAAAGTGGAAATGGAAGTTGAAAAATTTAAGGCGGAGTTGAAATTTTTGTTAATTTCCTGCATTTCTTTATGATTTCGTCCTTGAATATTATAAATAGCAACGCACATGAGCTGTCTTTTCGTGTTAGCTCTCTGTTTGTGATGAATGTTCGACATGATTGCGTTTTCGCTGTTCTTATATATTTTTTGTACCAATCCTATGGTTACACAATACAGTTCTTTTTCTGTGAGTACTTTCCAAAGTTACTATCTTTGGATGAAGAAGAGGGACACTTGCCTAAACTAAAGCAAGTGTACCTATATCCTGAAATTACATAGGAAATAGGTGTAAAGGAACGACCAGTCATTGAGACTGTAGAAGAGGTGGAGGAGAAGGGATCTTTCAGCTCTTGGTGGATGTCATTATTATTATTAATATTTCATTTAAATCCTACGAAGGTCTATAGTCTAAGGTGGAACTTCCCCACGATGCAGCATGCTTCTACAATCAAAAATGTCTGGTATCTGAGTCACTCTTCCACTACAAAATATGTTGATTTTAATAATTGAGAAAAAAATGGCTGTTGAGTTTGTATTTTGTTAAAATATTTCACCATTGATGGAAATATTCGCAGCTCTTTGCATGCCTACTGTTTGTTCATATTTTCACAGACATTTTGCAAACATTTGTGTTGATTGAAAATAATATATCATTTTTAGGTGTTTACCATACAAGCGATATATTTTATGAGTTGATATGTATATTTTGCTAGTGAAATTGTTTATTGAACGGGACCAATATATTGGCTAGTGGAAATAAATATTTGAAAAAATGTCTCAATTTATTAGTGTCGATATTAATTCCACAAAAATACGCAATGAACTGATTTTCCCTGTATGAATTTGTGTTATATTTCAAGCTTTGATATTTTATATTCACTATAGCTGAAAAATTCCCCAAGTATTAATTATTTTACTTGTATTTACATATAAAAACTTCTGCACTTGGGCACTACGTGAGTTAATAATAATTGAAGTTGAAACTTGAATTATCGTATATAATATCACTAAAGTCCAAGATCCCAGAACAATAAGACATAACTTATTTTCAAATAGATGAAATGTTATGTCCTCAGTAGATTCTCGGGTGCTTTGAATACGTGTGTATTTGTGGAGCTATCCTAAATGCACCTGGACAGGTATCAGGTGAGAAAGATAACTAAAAATAAGAGTTACTTTACTTAAATTTAGATGTTTGATTTTCATATATGTTTTGGAGAATAATATTCTAGTGTAGTATCATAAGTGTCAGACACTTTCCATGGATCAAGCTTTAAAGCTCTACATGCTCCGTAAACTCTTCAGTATTCAGTATAGTTCGAATCTGTTCGAGCACATGTAACTTAGTGATAGTTGCCTTGATAACATATTTGAAAGTCAGTCGTAAAAATAAATAAAGTTCATCCAACTTTTGTGGAGCTTTAAAGCGTCTGACAAAAGTTTTGGCCCATGGAAAGTGTCTGACACTTATGATAGATACTACACTAGAATATTATTCTCCAAAACATATATAAAAATCAGATATTTAAATTTAAGTGGAGTAACTCTTATTTTAAGTTATCTCTCTCACCTGATACCTGCCTACCAGGTGCCCTTAGGATAGCTCCACAAACACACAGGTATTCAAAGCACACGAGATGCTACTGAGAACCCAACATTTCATCTATTTGAAAATAAGTTATGTCTTATCACTTTGGGATCTTGCTCTACTGGATATCAACATGGAAGCTACAGTTTTGATAATTAATCATTATTTTTATCGTTGTAATGTGATTGTAGAACATGAACTGTTAATTTGATCGTTACTTGGTAACCAACACCTTTTTAGCAAGGGCAAGAAATAGTGGAAGAGTGATGTCAATGGTTTATAGAATGAGAAACCTCCATTTAAAATGATTGAACTGGTCTAATTAGGCTTCATTGGAAAAATCTCAATATTGGAGCATTCCACCGAGTTTAATTAATATTTTCTCAATTTCAACTGCAGCGTAGAATTTTCCAATTTCCAACATAAAAGAGAACCTGTTTTAATCTAAGTTAGTATCATTAAAAGTAATTTTACTCTTTCGTTATGTGAGTATTTATATTCTTTAAAAAAATCCAGACGAAAGAAAATATGAAAAGTCACTTTCCCCCTAACCAAATCACATTTCCGCTCCGTTTGAACGAATCCGCTGGCATTCTTTTGTTTCCAACGACCCATATATGAAAAACGCCGCGATATACATCAAAGAGAAAATCACGAATATGAAAAAATAAGAGAAACATAAATTAGAACACACAACTGAACATGTTGTGAATAGTCATCGGAAAAGATGGGAATATAAAATGGTATTGCGTCCAGAGCACGTACGCCACTGTAAAAATTTATTCAGAAACCAAGTAGAAGCAAGGGGAGGGGGCACAGTAAATATATTCCCTATATTATTTTGTTGCGTAGCTTCCGAAACATGTATGTTATTGTGTATAAGTCAATATTTTACCTCCTAACTAAAGGTATATGGTACCGTAAAACCTTACAACTTTGCCCACGAAAATATTGTTTTCGGTTAATATATTTCTGTGAGATTTTTTTTTGGTAATTGCGCTTATCCCAAAAGTTGTGTTTTTGCAACAAGAATCATTAGTTCCAGTGTTGTCTCGATATCTTTATAGGAAGTATCCGAAAAAAAAAATAAAAAGAGGGTGGGCAAAGTTGTCAGCAAAATTTTCAACTATGTCCACTCATTTAAAAATCATCGTTGAGCAATTTTAAAACATTTTATTACAACTTTGCCCTCATATTATGTTTTTAAAAAAGTTTCTGCATGTATGAAAGTTGAAAAAACTGCTGAATACTTATGATAAATGTGTTTTTATTAGAAAAAATAGGAAATATCTCAAAAACTTAAAACAAATTGACAGTTTTCACTCATAAACCACTAAATAAACATTTTTTCATAGAAAAATAAAAAAAACTAATACAGTTTCATTGCTGAACAAAAAACACGTAGCATTCTCATTTAAATATTAAAAAAATCAACAATATTTCGGGAACTCATATTTTTACTCTTCAGTGCATGAACAGCCTGTGGAAGTGTTTACTTACTATATTTTATAATGGCGCGATCCCAACTTTCTCTTATCAGTACCTAGGTACCACGTGCCATACTGCAAAAATATAAATCAGTTTTCATTTTAAGCATTACTTTAATTATCCTACAGTATTATTATTATTGTTTATAAACAACATAAGCCATTTGAAGTGAAAAAAAAACTTTTTCTTGAACGAAAAACTCCGAAAATTCATGTGACAACATTGCCCACTTCTTCTTATCGCCAATAAGGACTTTCTAATACACTCAGTAGAAATTACACAAAATCACGTTGGTAACAAAACATTAAGGTACGCCCATACCAAATTTTGTGAAATATTATTGATAAACAAAGTCACAGCAAACCTTAGCTTTTCATGTTTAAAATCGACAAAAACCAGCCTAAATTACCCTACCTGCTTCCGAAGAGCAACACAACCTAACAGTGGTTAGTGCATTACTGAGAGTTGAAATGACTTGCTATGCTAAGGAACGTTTGCGACCGTTGGAACGATTTTACAATATTTCCGGAGTTATAAAAAAAACATGTTTACAACCTTACATATATGGGCAAAGTTGTGACCTCTGGGCAAAGCTGTGAGGTTTTACGGTACCCATATATCAACTGTCGTGAATTATGGTTCATAATACACTGTAGTGTATTATAGTTCATAATTCACGACTAGAGATGGGGGTACAATATGGAATAAACTATTAAATATGTGTATTTTGTTCAGGAAATTTGTTTCTGACATATATCGTATCTATAAAGTATTGTAATTTTTAGTATTGATACTTTTTATAACGATATTTTCTAATATTAAGTATTTTAAAACAATATATTTCTAACGGTACGCTGTATTGATACTTTCTACAGTATCGCCAATCTCTATATATGTCAAATTATTTGAAGTAGCTGCCACAACATTTTGAGGTTAGTAATATGCCAAATCGCTACTGACTTTTATTTATTAATAAATAAATTAAGTGTCGTGGACAAAGTATAGTATTCTACTCGCAATTTATGGTCATAATTCACTTGGGTGCCTTGTGCCCCTCGTCTGCGGCTCGCCTCGCAAACGTCACCCATCGTGAATTATGGCTATCATAAATTGCTCGTTTAATAATATACTATTCATCATGTACACTGAGAAAATTCCCAGCAAAGCGTTCTTTCCTAAGACAAGTAGAGTTTTCACTGCGGTAATAACACTGATTAACTGAGTTGGTAAAATCAACTTTTCTATTATCTCTATACAGAAACTATAAGATACTTATTAAAAATACAAAACATTCTTTCCTATACCAGGAATTTTCACTTCCAATAAAAAGTACTTCACTACCGTAGAAATATATCTTTCCGTTATAAATAAGCTCTTCACTATCACTGCCAAAAATGTATATAATTTTTTTTACGAAAATAGCATTTTTCTTTGCTAAAACAGAAAAAAAAACCCTTGGTCTAGTAGATATTCATTTGAAATTTGAATGTCCGTTACTTACAACAGTCGTCGTTTGACCAATCATGGATCGGCAATTTGTAAAGGAGTGCGATAATTGGATGTGCGCGAGTACGACGCGCCCCATTATTTTTATATATACTTGTTTAGAATTAGTTATAACTAATATCAAAACTACATCATTCATATAGGTGATTAATTTGTTAAATATGGTTTTTAAGTTCAGAAAAAAATTTTATTTCTTAAAGGCTATATTATGTGCAATAACAATATTAAAAATAAAGTTGATATTTTTCCACATTTTGTTGTGTTATTCCAACCATCCTTGTATACATACGCATAGTGAGAAAAATATTCTTTCTTGAACGATCTGTTTTTCTTTTAATTTACCAACACATTAAGCATAAAAGTAGGTTGTAAATACGATCCCAGTGCTGTAAATGTTACTTATAAGTCAGGATTTCTGAAAAACTTTATTTAAAATTGAAAAATAACGGAAAATCATATAGCAAAATATCAAAATGAACAAATCAAATTAACTTTGAATTAATGCATATTAAAATCAATGGAACAGTTTTGATCATAATTATTGAAAATAAAAGGCATTTTACTTTGTTGGTAAAGTACTTCTTGATCTATGTTATTGGAAATCAACGGAGCTTCACTTGGTATAGAACTACTTAGAGCGGACAAAAATACCGATCATGCAAAAAATAGCGTGTACGGGGCAGGATGTTCCCTTACAGCTTTCGAGTTTGGTAACCAAATCCTCAAGCTGGTAAGCTCCACTTCTGGCCCTCATATCTCAATATACTATTATGTCACGAAAAAGTTGATATTCACGATGCTAGTCACTTTTTACTGTATCGTAACATCAATGTATCGTAACAACAATGAAATTCCCAATTTTTTATGGAATATTGTAATCATTTGTTAATTACAGCAGCAAGTTTCCATTTAAACAGCAGCAAGCGTTGGCGGAGGGTGGAATCCACGAAGCAACTGAAAACGCTTGCAACTGTT
The DNA here is from genome assembly GCA_910591675.1 of Galerucella calmariensis. Classification (NCBI taxonomy): domain Eukaryota; kingdom Metazoa; phylum Arthropoda; class Insecta; order Coleoptera; family Chrysomelidae; genus Galerucella; species Galerucella calmariensis. The sequence continues at coordinate 17,688 of CAJUYG010004134.1, forward strand.
AACTTACGGATGCCAAATAACTGTAATTTTGGTCGTAAAAATAGTTATTTATGTACCAAGGCAGTAAAGTGATTCTTTATCGGACAAATCTACTTATTATTTGTTATATGTATTTAACATTATAAAAGGAACATTATAAAAGTTAATTCCTGAAGT
>CAJUYG010004135.1:4669-17841 GCA_910591675.1 Galerucella calmariensis
CCACCTTCAAAAACAAAAGTTATACGGCAGTTTGCAATTACCACTGGAGACATTGAAAATACGAATCTTGTTGAAATATTAAGAAAATATATTAAGTTGCGTTCCCAGGTTCTTAAACACAACAGATTTTTTGTAAAATATGCGAATGGAAAATGTACCAGAAATCCTGTGGGAATTAACACATTTAGCAGTCTGCCAAAAGTTATTGCACAATTTCTTGGTCTTTCAAATCCTGTTCTATACAGGCCACTGCTTCAGAAGAAGCTCTGCCACTTTCCTAGCAGACAGTGGCGCTGATATTTTAAAATTAAAGAGGCATGGGGATTGGAAATCTACCTCTGTTGCGGAGGGATATGTTGAAAATTCCATGAATAATAAAAAACTTATAGCGCGAGTCACTAATTTCGAAAAACATTTTTCGTCACCAATTGCATAAAATTTTACTTTATGCAACTAGTTACAAAAAGTAAGACGTTTCATAATGTCAATCAGTTTTAAAAAGTGTCATTTCATATGTCAAAATTAGAAAAAATATTTTTCAAAACTTAATAAGGGTTAGAATAATTATTATTCTGCGATATCTAAAATATTTTATCCCACATTATACAAAGGATATGATTTACTGTAAATGGACCTTAAGAAAATTTGACAAGAAATTTTTCGCCGTCTTAAACCACAGAATACACCATCCTAAGAAGAAACGAAGCTGGTGCTATTTTATAATTAATTTTCTGAGTGCGCATGTCTGACAGTCGCCATTTTAAGCCAGTTATCTGTCAATGGCATGTGATTTTATTGTTTACCAAAGAGTTTTCTTTGTTGTAAGCTTTTTGATTATTTACATATTTTTGTGTGTTTTGAACGATAAAATTTGTTAACAAAATTATTTATTAGTTATGGCGCCAAAAACTTGTGCAATTCGTGGCTGTCATTATAATAATGGATGATAATAATTGAAGAACACAACAAAACTTCGATATCTATGAAAAAAAGTTTACTTTCGCTTCTTTTTTATAACTTCGTTGTCACAGATATCAGTACATTTTCTCTGGGTGTAAAATTCAATTCAGAATCTGGTGAAGTGTAACTTTTAAATATATAAATATAAATAATAAAAAATTTATATTCACAATATTTGTTAGGCTGTTAAATTGACTTCGATTCATAAATTAAGTTTAACAATTAAAACGTTGTCGAAACAAGTCATAAAAATGAACACTTATTATTTGAGATTCTTTGGTTTCACATTTTTGCGTGTAGTTAACATTTAATTTACATTTTTTGAACAATTTTATCAGTGTAACTTGATCCGTTATCTGTCAACGTCAGTTTGAAGGTCATGAAATTTTGTCCCCAAAACATCAAAGGATTTACGCCGGCTTTCGTTTCTTGTTTGGCTGGAGTATTCTGTGCTTGAACTTCAAAATATTAATAGTTGTAGAATTTTTCCGTAGTGTCTGATAGGGACCAGAAATTTATAAAAACTTAATTATTCTTGATAACGTTGGAACGTTGAATTAAAAATATAAAAAAGATTAATTAATACACCTCAAGAAACCTACAGAATATATCAATTAGATTGGTACAGGACTTTTTGAGATATCCTGTCCACCGACTTGAAAATTATCTGATTCGAGAAAAACGAGTTCAGTTTTAGACTAAATTAGTTGACTATCTTCCGCTTTCTCAATCCGAAAAAGGCGGATCTCACGGCTCATTATCTTAATGAGTTTCACTCAAATGAACTGGAAAATTTTGGTAATCCCATCCCCCTTATGTGGTCAGGTCAGAGTAGCTACAGTATCGGCAAAGGATTTCCGTATACTGCCTACCCCTGTGGTCAGAATAGTTCTTAGTAGGGACCTAGTTTCCAACAAGTTATGTTGCGAATTGAAATCTATTGCTGACAGAGCTCTGATATTCCTTCAAGATTTTCGTGCTATTACCCTAATTATTTTAACGATTTCGTCCAATATTGACTAAAGATATAAATATATAAGAAATTAGTCGATGCTGACTAGTTACAAACGAGGTTGAAAATAGTGGGAAATGCAGCAAAGTAAAAGAAAATTCTTTAAAAGTTTCCCAAGCTTGCGGAAATTTTTATTTCCATCATCGGGGAAACTACAAAAATTATGGTATGAATCGACCAAATTATAAAACACAACTTTGATGAGAAGGGTTACTAATATTACATAAAATATTTCGAATGTCACATAGCTAATAATTGATGCACTAAATTAAAAATTATAAAATTATCATTAAAAAGTATCATTGTTCACACGATTAAAAAACTATTGAAACTTTATCACTTTCACGTGATATTAACGTTTCTAGTCCGGTAAGTATACTTTTACAGTACGAGTGAGATGTTTCGAAACGAGTACTGTAAAAGTTCACCGGACGTGTGACGTACAACATTTCATACTGCTAAAAAATACAAAAGAACAGTGGAAAATATCCCGCATGATACAACATGGAGGAAACTTCGTTGAAATTGTTTAGGATAATGGAACCTTGAGGATCCTCACACACACACACACACACACACACACAACTTCGTTAAAGTGCTACAACAAAAAAAATAAAATGTGTCAGCAAGTAGCAGCTCTTCCATAAATAATTCATTTGATGAAATTCCTAGAATCCATATTCATGGAAACGAAAATATAACCGTTAATATCAATATAGGCAATAATAGTTAGGGAGGCGAATAGAGGATGTTTCGGGAATACTCGAGCGTGGCAGTTGAAGATATGAGAGATACCTTAGACCGAATAGAACAACTTTGGAAAGTATTAGCTCTATATGTAGTGACGCGCGCCTAGGATAGACGATCAGATTAGTAAAAAAAATTGATAGTCTGAAATACTCGAGCGCGTCAGATTAAGATATTGGGGGTTGATCTTAGTGTTTTAAGACTAAATTTAACTAATCTGACGATTATTATAAATTAAACAAAATAAATAAAATGAATTTACTTATTCCCGAACACGTTTATCCAATTCAATAATTATTGAATAATCAATACAAAGAATGAAATAATTATTTATTGAATTATTTGAAACAACATAAATTGAATATTTCAAAAATTAACGAAAAGAATACCAATTGTAATTAACACGCCAAATCCAAATCTTACACACGCAATAGATAAGACGGAGGAACTTATCTTAAAGGGCTGAGGATGTTTGCAGCTCTTAGCGCGATGGCGGCAGTGGCGGTTATCTCTTCGGCAGACTGTGGACCTCGTGCACGGGACAGGAACGAAGTGGAACGGAAGATGCCTTCGGAGGTGAAACTTGCCTTAAACTTCCCTTGAACTAAAAGTTGCCTAAAACTTGCCGGCTGCAGAGCGGCGGAAAAAAGAGAAAACAGAGATAAGGAACTAGAAAAATACATTAGGAAGGAACGAATAAATAGAACAGATCAGGTAAAAAAGGAGCTCATGCTATAGCGCATACAAAACCCGAACTCCACGTGTCAAAATACAACTTAACAGTGATCTGTTTTATTCTATTCGTTTTGTTCCTCAAATACACAAAAAATGCAAATCAGCAAATAAGCAATAAAAAAAATAGATAGCTGTAAGCACTAAAAAATAACCTAGGGAAAATACAATAATAACTTACCAACCAGACAATAGAAATTGTTCACCAAAAATTAAATAATAAAATATAAATAACTTGTTGCCTTGAATGTAGCAGTTAGAGGAAAGAAAGAGTCCACTCGAAAATTGAAATTTCGAACATCGACAGACAGAAATGGAAGGGTAATTTGATAAAAATTAATGTTTTATTTCGGAGTGGCTAATGCGACAATGAAACGGCATGATTAGAAAATTAGGAGAAATTTGGGAGGAAGTGACTAATGAGCCAAAAAATTCACTAAATGAAATAGTTTTTTAGACGAAAAACGTAACAGCTGAACAGCATGTTACAAAGTCCTTGACGCCGCCCAGTTATAGGGTCGCGAACTTGTAAAAAAAAACGTTAATCCGGCATTCTCGAGTGCAATTTTATTTTTTTTATTTTGAAAAGTATAATCTAAAACTTACTAAAAATACAAAATCTGGCGGATTCCGCATGACCGGAAGTGTGGCGGAGCCATTTCGTCTTCCGAAAAACGCGTTGCGGCATATAAGTCGTGAACGATACATTTTACAAAAAAAAAGTAAGAATAAAAAAAAGATAACTGTATTTTAGACAAAAAAGGTCTCTCTACATTTTTGTCCAAAGTTAAAACTTTTGGACTTAACGCATCATGAAAACTCCCGTTTTTTGAGTATATCTCGACAACGGAGGGTGTTAAAAAAATTGATATGGAACAACGATGATTAAATTATGTAACTATCATTATATCTCAAACTTTTTTTTCTAAAGCTTCTCGCGTATCTGTATACAAAAGTATGATTAACATGTACAGTTTCATTTATTTATTTTATTCAATAGCCTGTTGATCCTCAAATTGGTTTTTGGACGTACCGTACGCAAAACGAAGTGAAGAATTGAAGCAAAAAAGAGGAATGTGCCATAAACATGTAATACAGACTGAGCGCTTCACAGAAATATGCCGTCCAGAAACAAAAAAACCTTTTTGGGTCAGATTAAGAGAACCCACTAACATTTTTGTCAGATGAAGAAAAAATGCTTTGAGGTTACCGAGATAAACCTCCCCTACGAAAATCTGACGCGCTCGAGTATTTCAAAAGAACTTTTTTTTGCAATTTCACAAATTTTTTTAACTTATCGTCACGCCGAAATCGTCAGTTTCTTTAAAGGGAGCTTCCTTGAGACCTACTTAACACCCCTTCCGAAATCTGACGCGCTCAAGTAAATTTTTTTTCTCGTATTTTTGACTACTTTATATGCCTACCCCCACCACGCATACCGGCAGATTAGTATACCGTTGTTATCAGAGGCACTTGGGGCATACGTGGTATGAATATCTGACGCACTCGAGAATGCCCAAGTAACTGTTTTTTTTAACATTTTTGAAAAACCGTACACGCCATACCCACTGCTAAAATGGTTTTTACCATACGAGCTTTTCTTTTCGAAATTACTTTATCTTTCGATTTTGATAGGTCTCGACGGCGCTCGAGAATGTCGCCATTCAGCGACCTCGCCCCCCGAACTATAAGGAAGTTCTGTTTATTGTTTTGCTGTTGAAGTTCAATTAAAGTATATTCCTACTTTTGAAGCAAAACTTAGTTTTTATTAGTTTTTAATAAGTGAAAGCCTGTAAAATTTTAGCACAGGATAGTAGTACGTAATATTTCATTACTTGCTACTATCGCGTAGTATATCATTACGTGCTACTATCCCGAAAAAGTATATTTTCCAGATTGAAATCAAGTACGTCAAGGTATGTTTTAGGGTACAGTATAAATTAATACTTATTCAACCAACAAGTGTATTAATGAGGGCCATTAACAATCGAGATAATTTAATGATAATGATAATTTAATGTTCGAGATTTTGTTACTTTCCCTTTTAATACTCGTGTTAGTTACAAAGCTTTTCCGTCGACTGTATAAGTTCTATTCGTTTTTCTCAATATTTGAAAAATGAAAATATTTATTTGTCATTGTCAAAAATGAATAATGTCACTGAAATGTATGTTTGGTTGTCTACACCACAGGTAACTGTCAATGTAAATATAATGTATAAGATGTGTGTTGGGTTGCCTACAGAGAAATCATTGATTATTTTAAATCATGCCTTAATGGGGGTCATTAATGTATGATTTTGTCCAATTTTGATAACGTTAATAGCATATGTTAATACACGGTCGACGAAAAAGTCATTTACAGGTTACAGTTGGTACTGAAACTCTAAATATATTTAAAATTGATATTTTTGATTTCAATGTAGTTACTGTTAAATTGGCAGTTGATACCATTATCACCTTCATATCACAACACCATTTTATTATTCAAATGACTTCTACCGAGTACAGCCACCGTACACTAACTGTCAGTTAGTGTATGGTGGTACAGCTGAGTTGAAAATTCTGACAATACCGGAGCTGCTCTAACCGCAGTCTTAAGCTAGTCCTGTGGTGCAAGACTCCACCAACCCTAATTTTTTTACTACTATTTTTATACTTTAAATAGTACATGCTTCATTTAGAAAGGTCCATAAATTAATTGTGGAAGCGAATAGAGAGAGAATCATACTCTAAGCTTTAATTTTGTATAACCGAGACAAACGTCAGTTTCTGCTATTTATTATTCCTCTCCATACACTCTGTTTACTCGCATGTGAATTTGTCAAAAATAAATGTGAATTCACTGATGTAGCAATATGAAGTCTAACGAGCTGATATTTATCTTATTAAGTTGGAATACTAACTTGGTAAATATTTCTCTTATTTTTGTATTTGTTTGCGATTTATTTACAAAAAATTGCAGGTCCGCACATAAAAGGAAAATTCATGAATATTTTGTAAAAACATTGGTTGAAAATATTTTCATGAAATTAGCGCTGGATTGATTTTAGGTTTTAATTTAGAAAAAATAGAGTTTTTCAACTTCAATCCATTGCGGAGGCATTTATGATGACAGTGTAAGAAATATGGAAAAAATAAAAAAACTGAGAATTATCGATTGAGGGTCGGTTTTACAATAGTGGTATAAACTAAGAGTAAGCCTGCTTCCGGTATAAGATGTATTCTAGCGTTTCACAAAGCTGGTATAAGTTTAACCATGGAATAGGATACTCGGAAAGTCTAGAATAAGCTATACCGTCGCCGAACAGACAGATATGTTGGTTACTCAACGAATAACCACAAAACAGTCTAACCTATGGAAGTGAAAGTCTAATAGGATTACCTAGAATGGAAAAATGAGGTGTCAAACCCATCCACCTGAAGCGCTAGTTGCAATTGAGTTGTCGAAATAGGCAGGGCAGCTGAGACCGAAAAACAGACTAAGGGAAGAAGAATTTCAGCGATCGCAGTGGATGGGTTCAGAACTATTTCATAGCGCTGTTTTTTATTCCAATTTTTTGGGAATCAAACTACGATAATGTTTTTTATTTTTTACTTCGACATTATTGTGCTTTGAATCCCAAAGAATAGAAGAAAAAAAGAATAAGTCAGGTAATACCTAAAACGAATTTAGGAATTTCTAAATGCAACTTCTAAATACAACTAAGAGAACTTCGAAGTGAACTAGACACCCGTACAAATAATGGCGAACATGATCTGACAATCAGGTACACCAACGGCATCCCAAAAATCTCGAAATTTCGTTCATAACTTTTCTACCCGCAAATTCAATGACTGGCTCTTTTTATACACAAATTTAAACTCACTTTACGCTAAACTTGGCGAGTTCACATGCACAGTGCAACTTCTTAACCCACAAATTATTTTTATTACCGAAACCTGGCTCAAACCTGCATTTCCAGACTCCTTAATTAACATTACAGGCTATACAATTTATCGTCAAGATAGAGAAAATCGTGTCGGTGGAGGTGTATGCATTTATTTATCCGACGATATTACCGCAAATTTTTCTACCAAAATTAAACTATTAGACATACCTGGGATAGATAGTATACACGTAAATATTACTAAAAATTTATTTTCTCTTAACCTGGTATGTATATATCGTCCCCCTGATACACAGCTTGCGATGGACAACATATTGTTTGAAAAACTCGAAAAGTTATCACTTCTTGATAATCTCATTATTGCTGGAGATTTTAACTTCCCAGAAATATCCTGGCCGATAACCTCATTGTCAGATGTTGTAAATTCACACAACGTATTTAAAAACTTTGTTGCAAATTCGAACCTCATTCAACTTATTACAGAGCCCACAAGATTCAGAATCAATAATCAACCTTCCATTCTAGATCTCATACTCACCAATGATGAACAGCTAATCTCATCTCTCGAAATAGACTCTCCTGTTGGAAAATCAGACCATGCAGTCATAACTGCCCACGTTCAGTTTATCCAGACATTACCGGGCAAAAATAAAATCACAACTTATGCTACTACTAATTTCTCTGAAGTTAATTCACAGCAGTCTCGACTTGAATGGGGCTCCATTTTCACAAATGTATCCGATCCCTTGTTAATGTGGGACGCATTTCATGATACTACTCTCAGAATAATCTCTGCACACACTACTGTCCGTGAGATTTATAAAAACCATCTCAAACCCTGGATAAACCACGCAGCACTACAACGTATCAAACACAAACGGCGCCTCTGGCGTAAATATCAGCGCACACAGCTTCTGAGTGACTTCCTGAACCATCGCAGATTTTCTAATATCCTTCAACTATCTCTCAAAACTTTAAGACAAAATTTTGAAGAAAACATCATTTCTAGTGGTAACAGTAAAAAGGTTTTCAAATATATACGATCGTCCCTATCATCAAAAGTTTCCATTCCCCTACTTCAAAAACCCGACTACACTGTATGCTCTTTTAATAAAGAGTCTTCTGAGACGCTCTCTCTAGCTTTCTCACGAGTTTTCACTCAAGAACCCAATAATGACAACCTCCCATTAATTAACTGTCCTCGCCTCAAGGCATCTTTGGAACATGTAGTATTTACACCAGACCGTATAAAACAGCACTTACTGAAACTACGCACTAACGCATCACCTGGTTTAGATGGTCTAACTCCAAAACTCCTAAAAAGCTGCGCAAACTCGCTTGCAACTCCCCTGTCGTTAATTATGCAGGCTTCCTTTACTCAAAGTTCCATACCCCCAGCTGGAAATTAGCATCTATCACCCCCATATTCAAAAAAGGTAACAAACTTGATTCCAATAACTACCGCCCGATTAGTCTGCTGCCAGTGGTCAGTAAAGTCATGGAAGCCCTTATTTCGGAGGAGACGACCAAATTTCTTCTCCTGGAAAATGTGATTCCAACGCAACAACACGGATTTGTCGCCGGCCGTTCCACCCTAACCAACCTGCTACACTGTGTTAATGACTGGACGTCATCTCTTAACGATCGGCAGCCAGTAGATATTGTCTATCTGGACTTTTCCAAGGCCTTTGATCGCGTTCCCAGGCGCAGACTTCTACACAAGCTGGAACACTTCGGCATTCGCGGCTCTTTACTTAGCTGGATTGACGACTTTCTAACGGATAGATATTTTAAAGTAAGAGTTGGCGAAGACTTCTCAAGGGATAGATTGGTGGAAAGTGGAGTGCCACAGGGTTCTGTTCTTGGTCCTCTGCTTTTTACGGTATACACCAGCGATCTTCCTTATCACGTAACTAATAAAATATCTTTGTACGCTGATGACACAAAGATATATACGAATCCAATCACCAACCAACAAACCCTCCAGCTGGACTTAAACTCCATCTCCAGATGGTGTTCTCAGTGGCTACTTCCATTGAACACGGAAAAATGTGTAGTGCTCCGAATTGGTAAAAACAACCCACTACTACCGTACTTCGTAGATAGTCGACCATTAAATTCTGTGTTTTCCTATAACGACCTCGGAATTATCGTAAATAGCAACCTAACTTGGTCTGATCATATAACTTCAGTTTGTAAGCGCGCGAACACCAGACTTTATATCATTCGTAAGTGCTTTTCGAGTGTTTCGTTCCAGTCGTTTTGCAAACTGTATACTATCTATGTCCGACCAATTCTCGAGTACGCCGGTCCAACGTGGTATCCAGACCTAGTTCGCGATAGAAATCTTTTGGAAAATGTTCAAAGAAGAGCCACTCGACTGTCCCTGGGACAACGAAGACCTTCCTACGAGGAAAGACTCTCCATGGCCAACCTAACTTCCTTTGAACTTCGCAGACACCGCGGAGACCTCATTACCACTTTTAAAATATTAAAATTTAATTTTGGTAATCTTGATATGATGTTCACCTTAAATCCAGATGACCGCCTTAGAGGACACCTTTTTAAACTCAAAAAAGAAAACTTTACCGTCAGATCAAGACAGAACTTCTTACCAAACAGGGTATTCGACAGCTGGAATAATCTTGATGTATCCACAGTTTCTGCACCATCGACTAACTCGTTCAAAAACAGACTTGATCGTGCGCTGCTAGAGCACTTATAGTTTATTTGGTATATTGTGTATATTGTACTTATTTTTCTGTTCTTTACCTACTGGTACCTAAGTTTCTTGTGTAATTATCTGTTTTTGGGCATAATAGGGATTTGTCCCTCTGCCCTTGTCTAAATATAATAATAATAATAATAATAACTCACATTTAACCACGCGCCAAGTAATACCTAAGAGTGATAATATCACATATTTCCCATCACTTTTTGATCAATCCTGAAAAGATTGTAGGAACAGCTTTGCGAGTGGGGCTCATTTTTGACCCAATAACAATATATGGTGGTTCAAAATGTCTTTGGCAAACTTTGTATGATATATAAATCTATTCGGCGCTTGATTCCTTTAGTTTCGGATTGCGAATAACGGCAACCCATTCATTCATCAACAATGGGTCATGTTTGGGAAACCTATGTCGTTTTGATGTAATGTCTGTACACCCAAGAACGCAACACTTCACAGCAACCATTATAAAGTTATTATAACATTATGAATGATCACACTTGATAACACTTACAGTACCTAATTGAAACACAAATAACAGCAGCAAATGGCAAAAGGAAACAATCTATAAAATACAATGGTGACAACAACTATATGACAGCTATGATGGGTTTTAAAATCTTTTCTTCTTTTCGTGCTAAAGGCCTCAGCTGCCAGGCCTGTTTCGACACCTCAATTGCAACTAGCACTTCAGGTGGATGGTTTTGAAACCTCATTTTTGTATTCAAGGTCATCCTATATACTTTCACTTCTATAGGTTAGACTGTTTTGTGCGAATAACCTCAAAAAGTGACGTAAACGCAGGTTGTTTACACTAGTTTAACATTTGGATTTGGAGGCATGAACTTTTATTTTTATTTGTAGTGAATATACCTATAAATTATGTCTGTTAAAAGCAGAAAACGAACGCGTTGTAGCTAGCTAGTAGATATTTCTTCTCTAATTTGCTCTTTCTAACCTAAATCTGGCCAGAAACTCATCGTCATCTAAGGTATCGAAGTAATTGATCCTACAATAACGAATTATTAAAAAATTGATAATTTAGAAAGAATTTGTGTAGTTACCTTAAACGTATAGTTTTTGGTTTTTCTTCATAGCGGAACCATATCTTCTCCATCGGAAGATTCAAATATTGGTAGATCATATAAATCCATTTTTAAATAATAAATAGACTCTCTTACGACAGCAAAAGTTATCAATAATAAAAAATCAGCTGAAATCCAATAGCAACACTATTCGTTAAGTTTTAAGGTTAACAAAAAAAAATCACATATGACAGGACTGATAGGAGGTATCAATTTATATGAACTACTTTCACGTTACTCCAAGAATTGCTATACCTGTGTAAAAAAAGCATCGTAAAACCAACTAGTTTTATACTAGATATAAATTCTGGTATAACTTTATTCCCAGAATAACTATACTGTTATTTATACCTAGCATAAATATCTCTTGTAAAACCGGCCCTGAACGTCACTTTTTTATTTTTAATATACAGCATAATGATTTTTTGACAAAAAGTGTGGCGATGTATTAAGGAGATCTTATGAAAATATGTGTATCAAATGATCACACTGGATCACACAACAATTTCTGAAGTGCATAGTGAAATAATAGCGAATAAATAAAACTACCAATTTATGCAATCCCATAATTTAGCATCGTGGTGAATTGGGTAATGTGATTTTGTATAGACTGCCTTCTTTCAAAGTTATAGGTATCTTATTTATGAATATTTAACTAAATTAAAACTAGCTCCTCATTCAATCTGAACAACTGAATGAAGTGTTCATCAGTTGAAGAAAAATTATCTGCAGCATCCTTCAAGTCGTCGTCGTTGATGAAATTAGTGGTAAATGGCTCTCTGGTTTTAATTATCAGCTACATACAGGATGGAGAGCATTGTAGATACTGCAATGTTATTAAAAACTGTGTTAATGGATACATTTATTATTCAAATTCACCCTCAAACTACTATTAACACAGAACACAAAATAAAACCTAAACAGCCCCAGACTAAAGCACTCCACCTCAGGGAGTGTAATTCGGCACCAATTAAACTATTTTATACACTATCACTGGGATGGGGTGTACAATTAATATTAAATTGGACGCCACCAGCTTTTTAATCGAAACGAAGCAATTAAAACCAGAAGCAAAGGGTGGAAAGCTGGAAACACCTTGTAAAAATTGAAGTTAAGTTACAAAAAAAATAAAATGAATCTACTTATTCCCGAGCACGTTTATCCAATTCAATAATTATTGAATAATCAATACAATGAATTCAAATAGTTATTATTTATTGGAATATTTGAAAATTAAACATAAATTGAATATTTCATAAAATCACACGAAGAGAATACCAAATTGTAATAATTAGTACGCTAAATCCAAATTTCACACACGCTAAATATAAGACGAAGAAACTTACCTTGGAAGGCTGAGGATATTTGCAAGTCTTAGCACGATGGTGGCGATGTCGGTGATGTCTCCTCTCGCACATATCGGGAACGGGAACAAAGGTGGCTGAATCTTGCTTTAAAGTTGTGGCTTGTCGTGAACTTGCCAGCTGCAGAGCAGCCAGACAATAAAAAATTTTTCTCTAACAATGAAAATGAAATATAAATAAAATATGTTGCCTTCAATGTGGCAGTTAGAGGAAAGAAAGAGCTCCAATCGAAAACTGAAGTTCCGAACATCGACAGACAAAAATGGACGGGGAGTTTGATAAAAATTAATGTTTTATTTTGGAGTGGCTAATGCGACAAGGAAAAGGCATGTTAAGAAATTTAGTAAAAATTTTGGAAGTGAATAGTGAGCCACAAAACTTGGGGATACAGAAAATATTTCAAACTATAGGCCTATTTCACTTCTATCTTCAATAAGCAAAGTCTTTGAAAAAATTATAAAAACAAGACTTACGACATACCTATCAAATTATAATCTGCAATCGACATCCCAGTATGGCTTTAGAGAAAAAAAATCTACCAATGATGCAATCCATTCCTTGACAAAATCCTTGGACTCAAGCACTCCATCTATTGGGGTTTTTTTGGATCTAAAAAAGGCCTTCGATACTGTCGACCACTCCATACTTTTAG
>CAJUYG010004136.1:0-17833 GCA_910591675.1 Galerucella calmariensis
ATATACGCTTCGGGGGTGTATTCATTATTTTAATAAAGCAATATAGATGTTCGCATGATAAAAAACATGCAAAATCTTATGTTTTGAATGGTAGACCTCAACTGTCATTCTTGTCAGAAAAAACCACTTTTTGTTGGCCACACTGATCTTAGACTGAACTCCTCTATTCTTGCATTGTAATATCCATCTCTAACATTTTACTGATATTATCAGTACCAACAGTTCTAAGCTGTGAGTACTAACCTCTATGGAGTAATAGAAATATTCCCCCATGTCAGGCTTACGATGTTATGCAACATACAATATGGGCATTTGATAAAATTTTTGAAAAGGGTTCATTTTTTTATGAAAATTTCCATTTACCATGCGAGTACCAAACAGTCTTTAAAAGGGAAATATTTATTTGTTAAAATTTCTATCTACCATGGACGCAAGATGAAGTTTGTATAAAGGATACAGAAGACAAAGGATGATTATAATGTCGGATAGTCAAGCAGCCATTAAAGCACTGAGCTCTTGTGTAATCAGTTCCAAAATGGTGTGGGAATGCCTAGACAAACTCAAAGAACTAGGCGAGAACAATATAGTCACCCTACTATGGATTCCAGGACACACTGGAATAGACGGAAATGAAATAGCAGATGAACTAGCAAAGAGGGGGACTGAAATACTTTTCTGGGGCCTGAACCCTTTTGCGCAATCAACCCCAATGTAATATTGGAAGAAATAGGTAAAGCCGAGAAAAAGAGAAGATCTGACCGTTAGAAAGATCTAGTGGGGCTTTTACAATCAAAGACTCTTCTGGGTGACTACAACCTGATTAGATCAAATGAATGCATAAGTCAAAGTAAAACTGCGCTAAGAGTTTTAACAGGTATCCTAACGGGACATTGTCTCCTGGATGGGCATCTGAAAAAGCTCGAAATAGTGGAGCAAGAAGAATGCAGATTTTGTGGCATGGAAGAAGAAACCTCCATCCACATAATTTCCAACTGCACAGCACTTCAGAATCCTAGAGCATAGCACCTGGGAGATTACTGGATAGAAGAGGAGCATTTACCTAAGTTGAAGCCTGCAGACATCCTAAAATTCCTCCGGGAAATAGGACTAAAGGGGACTCAATAGATCTTTTAGGTCTCAGTGAATGTGAAGAAATCAATGATTTGTAAAAATTCTCTTTTACCAAGGGCGTACCATGAACATTATTAAGGGGGTTAATTTATTTGTACAAATTTCTCCCATCATAGGGGTACGATAAAATTTTCAAAAGGAATTTGTTTGTAAAAATTCGATATGATGAACGCACAACAAATTTTTCGAGCTGGTTAAGTTATTTGATAAAATTTCTGTTTGCTTTTCACTTCTGTGCTTTTTCTTTAAGTTTTATCGTTTTTTCAATGCTAGAGATGGATAAGATGAAAAAAAAAAAACTTCTGGCTTTCAACTCAAAGAAAACGAAAATTTTTCCAAAAAAAAAACAAAAATTTTGAAAAATGTTCAGATAATACCACTGACTATTGTCTTAATTGTTTAGAATGGTATTTTTTAAACATTTTTTCAAAATAAAACATAAATCATGCAACAAAAATAACCAGCTGCAGGAATAGATATATTGCAAATAATAAAAATAAGCGTTTAGCGGCAAATAATTTCCAACACTTCTTACTTATAGTGTGGTCGATTAAGTCGAGAAAAACCCCCACGACATCTCCCACTTGCCACTGCTTGCCAAAAGATTCAGCCGCATTGCTGTATACTTTCTCTTCCTGCAGAAGACATTCAAATTTTCAACAAAAAAATAGACAAAGACATTATCGAGTTATAATTTTTTACATTTTACAGTGTGATCCAAACACGAACGTTAGTTACAGTTCATGAAAAGGATATCATAACTGACGCATTGTTTTTGAGGCTAACTCACTTATATTGCCATCTGAAATGTCTATAAAGCATCCGATAACATCTCCTACTTGATATTTAGTTCCGTAATGTTCAAAAGTACCACTATGGTGTTTGCTTATCTAAAGATATTAATTATTCAGAAAATTACAATGTATACCATAAATAAACAAATTGTAGAAGCAAAGTAAGATGAAAAGAAATATTAATGAAAATATGGTAAACGATACAGAAACCTCATATATCGGCGCAATCTGACAGTCATATTTCTGGTATTTTTATTGGAAAAGTAAAAAAAAAAGTGGATAGAATAAATTTGATATGGATTCCATAACGTCTCATCGAGGGTTACTTAACTTAGCTCTCACCGTGTAACGTCGAAATTGGTTTTAGGCTGCCAAAAAAGACTCTCTTTAATAGGAGAACTCAATAAAGTATTGCTGGTCTGGATCCCTGGCCATTCTGACATGGAAGGAAACGAAAAGGCAGATTCTCTTGCAAGGGAGGGAGCACGTGTTTCTATCGGACCAGAACCTACAATTGGCATCTCAATAAGTTTTGCCAAGCAATAACTAAATATCTGGACAGCAAGAAGAGCTTTAGACTTCTGGCATAATTTACCAGGATTGGTTCATTCAAAGGCTTTTATACATACTTCGAAGAATGTCTCCAAGCAAATGTTAGACTATAGCAGGCATAACCTACGTTGTCTAGCATGCTTTTTGACAGGCCACTGTCATCTGAATCATTATATGCTGAAGCTTGGACTTGGACTTGCTGTCTTTGTCTGGAAGATGATGAAACAGCAGATCATATAATTTGTGCCTGCTTCGCAGCGGCTCGAATAAGGTATCCGATGTTTGGCAGGGTCTCTCTCTCTCTCGCCCTCGGACCTAAAATATCATTCACCGAATAAACCAATCGGCTTTGTTAAGTAGCTGAATTTGTTTGGTGAAATCTGAATAGGTTTGAGCCACAATACACTCTTGCCAGCCGCAGTGGAGTGCCTTATAGGCCCATTCACCACAAACCTAACCTACTTAACTGACAAACAAGAGGTGGAAAGGAACCCATCTTTTGCACCACTGAAGAACATTCATCAACAAACAGTGGAAACACAAAAATGAAGAGCTATTCGAGATGTAGAGAAATCAAATCAGTACAATTGCGAGTCACAATCAAATTAGGGAACGCCTGAACAAAACAGAGAGAACCTTCCTGCAGACAGACTGGATCAGATTGCCCCACAATATAGCTTTAAAAACGAATATACAGTTTATATTCCAGAGAGGAAAGACTGGGAAGCAGGGTCTCCTATAACAGCGAATCTCAACTGGTACATTGATGAATCTAAAACAGACTCTGGAGTAGGAGCCGGAATATATGGGGTACAAGAGAAGATCAAGATCTCTCTAAGCCTAGGAAAACATGCTACTGTCTTTCAGGCAGAGGTAATAGCGATGCAATGCTGTGCAGAAGAGTTGATGAGACAGGAGGTCATCTACTCCAACAGCCAAGCAGCACTTGAGGCAATACGCTCATATCGGATAACAATAAATCTGGTGAGGAAGTGTCGCAAGGCCCTCAACAGACTAGGTAGTCATAATAGAGTGACCCTAGCCTGGGTACCAGGCCACCAAGGAATAAAAGGCAATGAAAAGGCCGATGAATTAGCCGAGCAGGGAGCAACGGAGATCATGATAGGGCAAGAACCTTCCTGTGGAGTTGCTAAATGCCCAAGTAAAGAGAGCATCCACAAATGGATAAACAATCAGGCGTTGCGCTGGTGGTATGAAACCCCAGGACAAAGGCGCGCAAAATTATTCCTTCAAAACCATTCGGCCAAACTGTCGCACGACCTACAATGACACAGTCGAGAAACGACGGGAATGATGGTGGGAATGCTGACCGGACACTGTAGGCTGAGGAAACATATGCACACAATTGGCCTAGGAGATGACAGCCTGTGCAGATTCTGCCAGGAAAAAGACGAAACCGCGGAGCACATACTCTGTGAGTGCGAAAGCCTAGTGAGGGTGCGGTTTCACTTACTCGGAGAAGAAAAACCGAGGACAGAGAGCTCTAAGCAAGGGAGGCGGTATTCAGGCTATTAATTTTTTCTCTTATTTTTTTGGGAATCAAACCACAATAATGTTTTTTATTTTTTATTTCGACGTTTCGGTAGCGTTCCAGCTACCGTTGTCAAGATTAACTAGTAATAAAATAATTTTTGGTCCCTATCTGACACAACGAAGAAAAATATGACAACTAGACAATCAATAATATTTTGAAGTTTAAGACTACAAAACTTTGTTGTCAAATTTTATTAAGGTCCATTCATAGTAGATCGAGCTCTAAATATGGAGAGGATCACAATAGATCTGCAAAGGTCGCAGTGGGATAGGACAAAGATCCACTCCAATTCTAATCTAATCTAATCCTGCAGACGATAAGACAGACAGCCTAGGTTAACTCCTGAAGAATACAGCGGTTAACCAGTGAAATACCTGTACAAACTGGTATAGAAGACTAGAGTTACGCAGTAGATGTTATAAAATAGAGCTCGGAAAACACAAAAAGCCAAGTGGTTGAAGTGTAGCTGACGATAGGAATAGAAATAATCTTAAATTTACACCTTCACATCATAATAATTATGGATAATTTTTTACTGGATATAGTAACCAATCAAATTACTTGATTTCAAGTCATGTGTAAAATTTCATCCAATCACCGCTGTATTACAGCGATAATACCCCTACATGTGGTGTTTTCAGTTTGGTGTTTATGTTTTAATAAAAATTAATTAAACGTCAAACTGACAACTGGATTAAAAATGTCGGAAAGATTTGGTATTGCATCTAACGATTCAATTAATTTGCCAATTGTACTTTTCACAAGTGTAGTTTTAAATAAAAATGAATAATTTTTGATTAAAACTGATAAAGTTTATATTGAAAAGTATTAAGCGTCAGATTGAAAATCAATTTTTTTATATCTACAAAGTAAAAAATTATCTTATCGAATACTCCTCGGGTCTTGATAAATACTCAAAATTTTGTCGTAGAGAATCCTTCAAGCGTGTTGCTCAAAGATAATAGCCCTCGGCCTGCGGCCTTGGGCTATTATCAAGCAACACGCTTTCAGCATTCTCTATGACAAAATTATCTCGGTATTATCAAGACCCTAGGGGTATTACTACTGAAAACACTTCTATTAAGATATCTTATAAATATTAAGTATTCTACTTACATTGTACCCGTCAAATGCCCAAGTATTTTCATCAGAACCGAGCATACAGCCGGGAGCACAATCGGCTTTCGCCCATCCCACTCTCATCGGTCCAGCTGTCAAAATTTCAAATTCGAAATACCATTTACCCGATCCAACCGCGTAATTCTTCTCAGCCCTGCCGAAAAACACAACATTTTATCCGCTAAAAGTGAACTAAAGAACTGAGAACAACAGTGAACTTTTTGAGAGAAGGCTGGACATGAAAATATACTTTACTCAGCCAGTTAATTTAACCTTTGCGCAGCGACCTTACCAGCTACTTCAGTGACAATAGTAGTTTGTACAACTAGTGCGCAAAGCGTCGCTTTTCCCACGAGCGCAAATCTAGAGAGTGAGAAAAGTGATTTGCGTAAAAGTTGTACACAATATTTTTTCTACAACCACTTTTATTAATGAAAGATATACAGTAATTTATATAGTTATTTTACTTAAACTTTGAACAGAAAGAACTTACAATATGAAAATAAATAGAAAGGTCAGTTGAATGTATAATTAATTGTAAAATTTGAACAATTTTGTTTTATCATTATATTATTATTATTTTGATCTTGGTTTCAATTCCTAAAATAATGCTTAATAGGTTAATGTTTTTATAATTAATAAATTCAAATAAATAATGAAATAAATAGTTTACTTACTTTTGATTTAAAATTAAAAATTGTACACCAATAAGAAATTCACTATTAGGTTGAATCGTCAAAAAAGTTGACATTGTTTGACATTTCGGTGCGGAAAAGTGCCATAGCGTGTACTTTTCGCATTACTTTTCCAACGGTTATCAAAAGAATTAGGAAAAGGCCTGCTTTGCGTATAAAAATTTGTGTGGAAAAGCGTGTTTTGCATAGTGGTTGTAGGAAAAATTAATTGTTGCCCAGCAAAAACCAACGTGGAGGTATAGAGTTTCTCTTGCCAAAAATTTTGTTTTGTTTTCATAATTCATTGTGCAGTGCTATTTTATCAAAAAATTTATATTTTAGAACTAAGTTATCTAAAAGTGTATTGGATAATTCTTTTGAAAAAGATTCGAGTGAGCTTTTATTCGTCAAGTCGAAAAACTTTAATTCATGTGCCATGTCCATCTAAACCGGAAGAATGCAGGCCTATTAATCTTCTGTCTGTAGTAGATAAAATCATTGAATAGTGCTAAAAGATCAGCTATAGCAGTTCTTTGAGAAAAATGGTCTACTCTACAAGGGACAGTCTGGATTTCGGAATCATCATTCTTGTGAAACTTCGATACAATTTGTGTGTTCGAGGTTGCGAGGGGAGATAAATGAAAACAAAGTAGTGCTAAGTGTGTTTGTAGATTTAAAGCGGGCGTTTGAAACTATAAATCGAAAGCAACTTATTGATAAATTGAGAATTTATGGCATAACATCATCGGCATTAACACTACTTGAAAACTATTTAACAAATCGTCATTACGTAACGAGGATTGATAACATTTGCTCTGGTAAAGTGGAAAGTTGTTACGGTGTACCGCAAGGTAGTGTGTTAGGGCCATTACTATTCATCATATATGTTAATGATCTATGTCATGTTTTTAAAAAGTGTTTTGTAAATTTATTTGCCGATGATACACTTATATCCGTTGCTAGCATTATGACCAAATTACAACTGTATTAAATAATGAGCTGCAGCTTTTGCACGATTGGTTATGTGCTTCTAAATTGAAACTAAATGCTGATAAAACCAAATATATGGTTATATAATTTACAAGTAAATCATTTCTCATGAAATCACTGTTCTCTGATGGGCTTCGACTTTACAATTCGCTACCAACTGATATTGAAAACAATAAAAATGTAAGTTTATTCCTTAAAGATGGGACATTTTAGTTTCAAGTTATTTTATTTTGTATATTGTATATAAATAGAATTAGTTGTTTGTAATTAGCTTGGAGATAAATAAAGATTACTTACTTAGTTACTATGTAAATCGGAAAATCAAATCTCAATTTGACCTAAAGTAAAAGTATCTAAAATTTCATAAAAAAGTTGTTTATAATGTAGTTTCTTGTCTACAAAATTACATGTTTTCCTCCTTTTCCCGACAGAGGCGTCATCAGTTAAAAAATTTTCAAATAAAATAAGATGCAATTCTGTATTACCGAAACTTGAAATTTTATCAATGAGATACTTCAAACGCTCTCTTGGAAAAAAATAATAAAATTATATTTAAAAAGTACTATGAAAAATTGCATGCTGATGATATTTTACTGATGCAGCGTTGTTCCTTTTTGTCTTTATATTCATCATTCACTATAACTAAGCAGCCAAGTAATTATTTATTGTTGAAATTACCCATACAGATTACCCGTACAATTGCCCAGCTACGACTGAGTAATAAACACAGGTTATGTTTCACGTACAGAGCGATGTCGTACACAGTTGATCCAAATCAGCTATGTACTGCCTGTAATCACTTAGTAAATGAAACCTTATCCCATTTACCATTTGACTGTCCAATATATACGACTATGAAACCGAAGCTTGACTGTTACTTGAGCCTGGATTTCTTTATTAATGCCCTTGATAATTTAAACACATTATCTCCAGTTACATTTGGAATATATTAAAATTGAGATCATTTATCATTAACGAATAATTAAGCTTTATATTGGTTTTTCAATTTGTTTTGTTTAATATATATCCTTCGTTTTTTTTATCTCTCTTTACCTTTATTTGTTGTATACTCTAACTTAATTTTTCTCGCTAATCATCTAAAACAAAACAAGCACGCACGAACCCACGCTCGTATTCTGTAGTTCATTTTCGTTCTCGTTCGTATATCATGGCAACCGCTAGAAGCTATCCCAGAGGCTAGCCTACCGGGAGTGTTGCCATTTCCGCTCTTTTTTACGGTATTAGCAGTTGGACTGGTAGAAAAAACGACAACTGTGTAGAGCAGCACGTGTTTCGAAAGAGATGTTTGTGGAATCTAGCACTGTTGTCAGATTCTAAAATAAGTAGTGAAAACGGGGAATTAATTGTGGAATTGAAAAATTTTAGATAAACGGGAAATAAAATGAAGAATAATCAACAAAATATTTCTGGTGCCATATGCTGGATAAATTATTGAGGCTGAGACTCCTTAGCCTCCTTCGAGGAGCCGCCACTAGAAAACAAGACAGGAATAGAAAAAACGGCATGCTGGAGTAGTGTAAAGCAACCTGCGCAAAATATATCAAGTGCTTAAGTTTTTGGATCTGTATCCTTCTCCCATCTTAATCTCCACCAAATATTTGTTAAAATTCGTTAAAATCTCATTAATTACAAACCTGTACGTTCGGAATTCGATATGCCTCAAACGACTCAAGTCCGCCAACAAAGTTTCTTGCTGTTCGCCGGTAGGTGGATCCAAATTATAACCGTACACCAAAAGTGTTCGAACCGTCTCCGAAGCGGTGTCTCTGTTGGCTTTCTTGATGGCTTCGTCGACTTTTCCGTAAGGAACAAGATGTGGACTTCTAAACATGTCAGGATCCTAAAAGAAATTATCAATTTTCAATAGATGAAAAATATAATATTACAGACCGAGGTGGGAAGAGATTACTGTCGAGAGATTAGTTAATTAACCGAGGCCCGCAGCGTCGAGGTTAGCTATTACCTCGAGACAGGAATGAAACTTCCTACCGAGGTTTGTATACTATTTTATCTACAACCATCACATCCCCATAATTCATTAAAATTATGTTTACCATTAGAATGGATTTTTATTTTTTCAAGAAGTTTATATTTTATGTTTAGAATAGGTGTAGGTACTAATTATTTTATTTTTCAATTCAATTTATTAAGGGAAGGGATTTTTAGTTTATTAATGATTAATTCTCTCAAGAAATACTGTTTTATTTTTGAGTTACAATATTCTATTGTAGAAATGAATTTCAAGATGTACATGTTACGTAATAACGATTGAATTTTTTTATTTCTTTATTTTATTTCTTTCTTCTTCAATGTTGGGAAAATACTGAATACCATCAACTAGTGAATTCTCTCTGTAAAGGACAATGTTGCCGGATGAAAGTGTTTAGTTTTACCTATTGTGCACGACTTCGAAAAAAAAGTCAACGATAACGAGACAAAAATATCATGTGTACAAATTAATCTGCGCTTCTGGCAACAGCGGTTAAAATAGTGGGACAATATATTTTAGTCAGGGCGGGAAGTGATCGATGAGGGAGGGAATCAGGGCGGGAAGTAGAGATGTGTAATTTGACACTTTCTAACCTTCAATGACGTTAGTAATGACAGCATTACATATATGGTTGTGAATAACATTATTTACCTCGTTCAATCCGTACGTCCAGCCGTTTTGTATTCTTTCCTTCGCCCAAAGATTGTGCGTGTTCTCTGCCAGCTGATCGACTAATTCTTCCAGTTTAGCCGTCAAAGTGATGGCGGTTAGATCGAGCGGAGCTGGTTTGTACCCGTTGGCTTGCATAAAAGCTTCGTTCGGTAAACGGATGGTTTTTATCCTCGACGGTGGTTTATCCATCGTTATATAATAACCCAAAGCTATAATTGTTCTAAAAGAAAAATAATACTGTGTAAAAGAGTAAAATAATATGCATTAAACATTTACTTTAACGTTTGAACGGCTAGTTGCGTATCATATTTCCTTTCGGCCGCTGGAAGTTTATCGAAAGATACTAAACATGGATGAACCAGTCGGGAATCGTCTCTGTACTCCCCCCATTGACACCCGGCTTCTATTTTATTCATAGCCCACATTTCGTGAATATTTTCCGCTAGTTTGTCTCTTATCGATTCGATATAAGGAAGCAACGTTACCATGGAAGTATCGACAGGTTTTGGCACGAACGCAGTGTCGTCTTCGACGTACAAAGGTCCAGCTATGACGTTTTTTGACATGTTACCGAAATAGAAGCAGGGTTCTAATAAAAGAACTTGTTGGGGTAGAAGGCTTTCTACGAGCGGTGAAAAATCTTCGGGGGGATAGTATTTCAGTTTACCGTGGTCTCCGCCCAGTAAAAATCGACAACTGAAAAGAAATTATGAGTTTTTAGAATCTAATATCTTATTTTAGGATTAATGTGTAATGTGAAAGGACCGGGAAAGTTTAAGAGGAGAGTAATTGGTATGACGCTAGAGCAGAGCATGCTGTACGGTTCGGAAATGTGGGGTAAATGCGAGGATTAGGTCCCTTTTATGGGTGCAGAGAGGGATACTCATGGGGGTTGGTGAATGGGTGCAGGACAGTGGATGGACTGGCAGCAGTAGTGCTGTCAAGGTCCTACCCATTAGACGTCATGGCTAGAGCCAAGAACAAACGCTGGAGGGGTGCGGCACGAGAGGAAGTACAGGAATGGATGGAGGAGGAAATGGAGAGGAAGTGGGAGGAGCGATAGGTGGTAGGAGTGATTGGATGGACCAGAGATTCGGGGAGGTGAACTAATTCTTGACACAGGTGGAAGAATAGATGGAAGTAGGTGGTGTAATGGAGAGCATGATTAGGGGAAGAGAAGGACTTGATATGGCATGAGAAGTAGGGGTGATAGAAGGGAGAAGCTGACGGAGAGTGCGTGTGGGGTTGGTGAATGGGTACAGGACAGTGGATGGACTGGCAGCAGTAGTGCTGTCAAGGTCATACCCATTATACGTCATGACTAGAGTCAAGAACAAACGCTGGAGGAATGCGGCACGAAAGGAAGTACAGGAATGGACGGAGGAGGAAATGGAGAGAAAGTGAGAGGAGTATGGGGGCGCGCTGAAAGGAGCGATAGGTGGTAGGAGATTGGATGGACCAGAAATTCGGGGAGGTGAACTAATTCTTGACACAGGTGGAGGAATAGATGGAAGTAGATGGCGTAATGGAGAGCATGATTTGGGGGAGAGAAGGACTTGATATGGCATGAGAGGTAGAGGTGATAGAAGGGAGAAGCTGATAAAGAGTTCGTCTTGAAGTATGCTAGGGTAGTGATTTCGAGAAGAGGGTAACGAAGAGTTTGATGTAGATGAGGAAAAAACCATGGAAAATGTTAAGTGAAATGGCAATCAATTTGAAGTTGTTTGTACCTCATCTTGGAAGAACAGCTAATGACAGGAAAAAACATGCCGTCTAGATTAAAATTACGGAAGCTTCCTTTAACCGGCAGTCCGTTGAATGTAAAATTTATCATGGGAATGGTTAAATCTAAGGCACATCCGATAACATCACCTGAAAAAAATAATTTTAAGTTGGAATTTATTAAATTTTTTCAAAGTTGTCTTACTTTTTCTAATAAAAGGCTCCGAATTACTGTACATCACTCTGGTACTTCTACCTCCGGTCCAAAAATGCGCCCCGTCAAAAGCGTAAGAATATAAATCATCCCCTACGCCGTTTCCACCCCATTTTTCACCGCCTCCGGGATACGGAATGTAGCTAAAGTTTATTTAAACATTAAAAAGAGTTTTTTGGACGAAAAATTTTTGTCTCACCCTTTAGAATTAGCCCAACCTATCCTTAAATGCGGAGTCATATGCGTAGTTTGCTCCAAATGATCTACCGTAACCTCGAAATACCATTTTTGATAAATGGCGCTACCTTCTACTCTACCTACGAAAATATTTGGTCGAACACTGAAAAAAATATTAATTATTGCTTTTAGTCCAGTAACTGAATACCTGAAAATATCGAAAGATCCTGAAAAGTCGCTGAAGACTTCACTTTGGGCTCAATTTATGGGTCGCAAGTCGCGATTGAGTTTACGGAAGGGGCCCCCTAAACCCTGGAAAACGGGTTTCTCGCTAATACCTGGCTAAATATGCGATTTAGAGGATTTTTCTTCAGATAAAAAATGAATATCGTCTCATTATCTACAAAAATGGTCCCACTCATTTTTTTTCGAAAATTTGATAGTTATCGAGATCATGAGACCTAAGAGTCTCCTCATCTCAGCTGCTGCTCTATCAGTAGGAATTCTGCAGTGTATGCATCAACTTGTAAGCGGGCGGACAAATTGTTCCATAACTAGACAAAAATTTGACATTTCTCGATGATTCAAAGGTCATCACAATGGGAAGACTCATAATAATCATTCCATGTGATTTGCAGCTCGTTCGTACTCGACAAAAATATTTAAAAAGGCTGTAAGTTTTTTTCCACAAGCTTTTGAGACTATTTCATTAATTTGCTCATGTTTAAAAAAAAAATAGTCTTTTATCCCAATTTTTTTCAATAATGGAACCTTAGGAGGTCTTGAATGATCTCAGAAGTTTTTTTTAATATCCTTCTTGCGTTTTGATAAAAAATTGATTTGTTTATTTACATTTTTCAGCCGTTATCGGAGTTCTGTACAATCTGTGGAACAAGCGCGATATAAAAATTTATCATCCTATATATTGCTTTTCAATGCACATCATTTTAAAGCTTAGAGTGTCTAGTTTTCGAATGTACTTTTTGATTTTTAATGAAATCCAATCATTTTCCAGAAATCTGGGAAATTAATCACACTGGTAAAGACCTAACTTTTTTTCAAAAAAATAAATAAACAAATCAACTTTTTATCAAAACGCAAGAAAGATATTAAAAAATGAATGATCTCAGAAATTTTTTTTAATATCTTTCTTGCGTTTTGATGGAAAATTGATTTGTTTATTTATTTATTTAAAAAAAAAGTCCGGTTTTTATCGGAGTGATCAATTTCGCTGATTTATGGAAAATGATTGGATTTTATTGAACAAATTGTAAATACGACAATGAAAAAAAAAATAATAATAATAGAAAAAATGATATAAAAAAATAAATGAAAAAAAATTTAAAAGAAATTAAACGAAAAAAAAAATAATTAATTAAAAAGAAATAAAAAATAAAAAGTTTCATTATACAACTACAGACACACAATTACTAACCTATTAACAAAAACTTAATGATGTCAATGCTGTTAAAACTGTGTAACAATAAATTTTAAGACATAAACAACTAAAAATTGATCTGGCTAATTGGTTTTTGCCAAAGCCATCTAACTGAATAAATAAAATTTGAAAACTAGACACTCTAAACTTTAAAATGATGTGCATTGAAAAGCAATATATAGGATGATACATTTTTAAATCGCGCTTGTTTCACAGATTGTACAGTGTACAGACCTTCGAAAACGGCTGAAAAATGTAAATAAACAAATCACTTTTCTATCAAAACGCAAGGAAGATATCGTTACCCTAATTCGCAAATGTCGTAAGTCCATTTTTGCCAAAATTGGGGTTTTGGCACCATCTCGTTAAATACTATCCTAGAAAATTTTTGTTTTCTAAAAACAGTTTTATAATAACAGATTCTAACCCTAAATTACGTAGTTTACCAAAATAGAATCATCAACCACTAATAATTCAACATAATAAGACGTTTTTATCCTCCCCTGTAAAATCAAAATCAAACTGGACTTCCGACATTTGCGATTAGGGTAACGATATAAATTTCTGAGATCATTAATTTAACACCTCCCAAGGTTCCATTATAAAAAAATTAGGATAAAAGACTATTTTTAAAGAAAATATGAACAAATTAATGGAACAGTCTCAAAATCTTGTGGAAAAAAACTTTGACCGCTTTTGATGAACTTTGAATCATCGGGAAATGTCAATTTTTTGCCGAGCTATGGAACAATTTGTCGCCCGCTTACAATTTAATGCATAGACAACAGAATTCATACAGGCAGAGCAGCAGCTGAAATGAGGAGACTTTTAGATCTCATTATCTCGATAACTATCGAATTTTCGAAAAAAATGATGAGAACCATTTCTGTAGATAATAAGACGATCTTCATTTTTTATCTGAAGAAAAATTGAGCCCAAAGTGAAGTCTTCAGGGACTTTGTCCCTTCATTTACTGCACTATTTCGAAAAAAACTACGACAATTCGAAACTCACCTTGCTACATGATCCACTAACTGCGTTTGGAGAAGTAAATTTTTACCAGGCAACAAATAATCACAGATATTGTTTTGAGAGCTACGAACCGCCACTCCGTTACCGACGCACAGAGAGCATAGAACGTCTAAAACTTTCGGATCTCTTCCGTGTTTTTCAAGAAGAGATATTATCACTTTTATATGTTCGTCCTGTAAAAAAAATTGTGTATTATATCGAAAATTCTAAATTTTTCAACTAATAGCGACCCGCCCCGCCCAAGCTTCGCTCGGTGGCGCCCCCACTTTATAAATAGTACTCACCCTCATCATATTAAGGGCTTCAGGAGAATCGATTAAAACGCAATGAAGTACGTCCAGCATTCCAGTACCTTCTCCAGACGCTTGCGAACCCAATCTAGAGAACAACCAGTTGAGGCGGTTGGAATTGGCGAACTGCGCACAATTCGTATGGTTTCCTTTAATAATGGCGGCTGGAATGAAAATAAAAAATTACGAATAAAAGTTGTGGAAATTGGAATAAAAATTTACCTAAAAGTTGATACAGATATACACCGATCATTTCCCAGCTTTGATCGCCGGCTAATTGAGCGAGAAAACCTTGGGAAGTGATCACGTTTATCTTATCGATGGCTTCGAGGATCAAATTAAGTATTCCTTCTTCTTGGAACAGATCCTGTCGATTTCTCAAAGCTCTGAGTCTGTTTTGTTTTTCTTCGTGTTCTAAAAAAAATACAAAAATTTATAACCTAAAAAGAAGATTTCATGTTTTGGCGGTTATTACCCATATCATCTTCAGGCTGGGCGAAATAATTAATTAAATCTTCCAAACACATCACCATTTCATTTAAATTGACATGTAGGAAAAATAATGAATGCCTTCGGTTACTTTGTAACTGCTCTAGACCGCTGAAAATTTATTTTAGGTTATGTATAAGGAAATATGAAGAAATCACTATACCTTGTTTTTAAACTAGGAGGAGCATTTTAAAAAACCTCACTTACACCACTAAAAGTTACTAGATTAAGAGGGTGTTCCGAAAGGGTAGTTTTCAGACTTTTCGAACTAATTGACAATTATGTGACATATGTACTATATTGCTCGCAGGTGTCGTGTCCAATGGGGGATCAATGCAAGTCTACAATTTGAATCATCATTGGCCACAGGTAGACTTCCGGTTCTACCGGAAGTCGACTGTAACTTTATTTTTAACGGAACACCCTATATATTAATACATTTTTAAAATCTACGTAAAATTTTAGTATGCTTTTGTCTGAAAACTTTTTCGAAAAATGCATATTTTTTGACGGTTGCAGACCCTTACAAATTATTTTTTTAAGAGGATACCCTCAAAGATATGAAAATGGTTTCTGTTCGGTTGCTTTAAGCAAGGTCAGACCTATTTGAATCTATGTTGAAATTTTTTTCATTTTATACAGGTTGGGTATAGAAAGTTTTCAAAGTTTAACTTCATAAATATCAAATTTCTTTATTTTTTTAAATAAAACCACCCAGTTTTTTCTATTTTAATACATTCACGGGTAAAAAAGATAGCAAATTCATGCATACTGTCTTATACCGAAACCTTACCGTTATCCAGATATTAAATGTTTTCTGTAAATTTTTAGAGATGCAGGATATCTTACTGCAAATAAAGCTCTTATGTTCTTGTAACAACTTTGCCATATTTACCATGTATTTAAAGCAAATTTACATAATCTTTAAATCTTTTTTATTTCTTAGTGCTTGTATCAACAGGTCAAAATAAAATTTAGACCACACATCATTGCATCTCTAAAAATTAACAGAAAACATTCAATATCTGGATAACGGTTAGGTTTAGGTATAGGAAAGTATACATGAATTTGCCTTATTTTTTACCCCCGAATGCTTAAAATGGAAAAAACGGATAGTTATATTCAAGAAAATGAAGAAATTTGATATTTATGAAGTTAAACTTTGAACACTTTTTATACACACCCTGTATAAAATGAAAAAATTTTCAACATAGATCCAAATACGTCTGATCTTGCTAAAAGCAAGGTATCCTCGTGAAAAAATAATTTACAAGGGTATGCAACGGTCAAATTTTTCACAAAAAAATCAATAATTCAAAAAGTATGCATTTTTCGAAAAAAGTTTTCAAACAAAACTATACTAAAATTTTACGTAGATCTCAAAAATGTATTAATATACAGGGTGTTCTATTCAAAGTAACAAAGTTGCAGTCGACTTCCGGTAGAACCATCTTTGAAAATATTTTAGTTAAGGGGCATCTACCAAATTCGACCTTGCACAATTATGCTTTGTATATTTTTTTGTTTCCCTACGTCCTCACGTTTAAGTTCACATAACGAAAATTTTATTAGAAATATGAAAGCTCCGCAACATGTAGGTAGCCAAGCGGTCCAAGCGGATTTTGGTTCACGTGCTACTCTATAAGCTTCGTCAGTACTGAACTGGGAGACCGCAGAGACCGGCGAGCGTTGTATCAACAATGGAACGGCACGCGACTACCGAAGCAGAGAGACATTGGGTCATATGAATAAAAATGAGCATTTAGTTTATACTTAAAAATTTTGAGTAAAAACTCTACGTGGTATGAATAAAAACTAGAAGCAGATACTCCACTTGAGTAGGTACTCTTATGTACAAATTGTTGTGAGAATATTCTCACTTTTCATATGAATAAAATTGTGTTTATGCTCTTTAGGATGAGAATCTACTCCATAATTTTGGAGTCTAATAGTAACCAGACTTTAGTTTGATTGCCGCAGAGCTATGGCCGAGTTCATGCTTAATTTGCGTTTAAAAAAATATTATAAACCTAGAAGAAGTACGTGTGATCGTGATTTTGAATCATTATATCGATTTAGTAAAGAAAATGTCGAGTGGCTATCTACCAACTTTTTGGGTGTAGAATCAGAAGAAACAAGAGGTGGAGCTATACGTAACACTGATAAAATGAAAATATTTTTGAGGTATGTATGGGTGATCCGGGGTTTCAGACAGGGGTAGGAGGAGATATTGGTGTTCACCAAACTTCTGTCTGTAAAGTTGTGACGCAAGTTGCTGACCAGATGCTAGAAAAATGCGAACAGTGGATAAAATTCCCTCGCACTGCGGCGGATGTAATAAAAGCTAAAGAAAGATGGCAAACAAAGTACAATTTTCCATGTGCAGTGGGTGTAATTGATTGCACCCACATAAGAATAAAAAAACCACCTCTCCATGGTGATGAATATATTAATCGCAAGGGATATCACAGCATCAATGTTCAAGCCACTTGCAATGCAGATGAGTGGTTTATAAGCGTAGACGCATCATGGCCAGATGGTGTTTGTGACTTCGACAAAAGTATGGGAAAATCACGAAGCGTATGCACAAATCCCATTTGCGATTCGCAACTTTTATTGCACTCTTCATCTTCACTCCTTTTACTCATTGTACTAATACGTTGATTGATTGCTTCGCAAATAGGCACTAATAACAAATGAAGGCATATGCCGAAAACCTGCTATCGAACAGGAATTGTTTGTGCACAATTTTTTGAATTTGAACAATTTGAAATTAAATAGTGAGTATCTACTTTATGTATTAGGAGAAGAAGCTCATCAAATTAAAATATTTTTATTCATATGAAATGGAGTACAAACTCATACTTTATACTCATGCTCATGAGAATATACTCGGAGTTTATACTCTGGTATTATTCATACCACCCAATGTCAGTCATAGAAGGATAGAAAAGCGAGAGATGGATTTTTATC
>CAJUYG010004137.1:0-17827 GCA_910591675.1 Galerucella calmariensis
GTTCCTGAAAAAGAAAAATTTTGGACCCTTTCAAAAATATACAAGTTGCTATAGGATTTTTACGATAAAAAGACGATGATGTCATTATCAGTTACTTTCCTGCTTAACAGCAGCAACCGTAAATACAATTTTTCCTCAACAGTCAGGGAAATTTACAGCTAACATGTTGGCAAAACTTCAAGACGTTGTCAGATCAACTGGTAAAATTCCCCAGTTTGTTTTGACGTTTATTGACATTCGATCATCGTCTGATATTCACAAGTTTTTTGTGCTTTTGAATTCATTGTTTCTTTAAGATTAAGAAAAAAAATTATTTCCATAACTAGGTAATTATTTAGGCAAATCTGCAGTTAATAAAATGCCGAAGCTGCTGAACAGTAAATGTCAAGAGATGGTAACGTTTTTGTTAAAAAGTATTTTGAACGAGAATGTCGAAATGGGGTCCGCTTCTCTGCTGCTAAAATACCTACCTCGATATTTTGAATTTTTCTACTAGTATCAAGTAATTGGTTATCCATATTTACTTACCAAAAATAATTTTGGAGTTACCTTCCTTGGAACATGCGTCGTTCCAACCCTTTCTAAAATATTTACGAGCAAATCTACACTATCTATTGAATCAACCACTGATGCAACAGAATGTATCACACTATTGCAATGTATTCTAAACTCTATAGATTTGGATAGCCCTTCGTCTGGTATATTTTTAAATGGGAATAATTGTTTGGCGTGTGGAAATTTCTTGAAATACCTAAAATTGAATTACCGAGGATGAATTTAGCAAAGAAAAAAGATTATTCATGCAGGGTACGATGTAAAGATGAATATAAATAAGAATTAACGAAAAACTTACAACAAAAGTAGAGCTACGCCTGATTCTGTAGGATCTTTCATTATTTCCGCCCATGATTTTTTTATGTGATATTTCTCTCTCGAAGTAAGGCCTGTAGTAGGATCAGGATCATCTGTCCTACCCGTATTATTGTTCACAAGGAAACTCCAAAGGATGCCCATTTTTATTAAAACTAGAAATAAACAAAATTTACTTCAACTAATATTAAATGTCCCAAATTGTGACCCTTTAATTCCTTTTTTAAATCATCTCTCAATATTTTTGGCCCACTACTTACTTTCCTTTTAGTCTACGTATTATATAGTCGC
This sequence comes from Galerucella calmariensis, assembly GCA_910591675.1. Classification (NCBI taxonomy): domain Eukaryota; kingdom Metazoa; phylum Arthropoda; class Insecta; order Coleoptera; family Chrysomelidae; genus Galerucella; species Galerucella calmariensis. The sequence goes on from CAJUYG010004137.1 coordinate 1,162, forward strand.
GTCAATTAAGCCTATGCTTCGGAAGTCCTCAAGAACAGCTCCGATTTTGCTGATTTTTTTTTTTTAATTTTGTTTTTTTATATTATTTGAAATCAGAAACCTCTTAGTGCGGGGACGGAGCTATTTATATTGTTTAAACAATATCAACGATATTTATATAAAAAATTCAGTTTGGTCTCTATTTTTTTTTGGAAAAAAATCTCCATATATTAATCTTATTGTAACGAATAGTTGTTACAAAAAGGTTTTTAACAATAATTTAATATTAAAACAAAAAAAAAACATTTACGTGTTACCTGCATACGCTACAAATACTTCTTTTTGCTCACACATATGTGGACGAGGATCTCTTGAGTATATTTTTCTTAATATTATTTTCGATGTTCCTTTTTTTTTCACTAATATATATGTCAAGTCATATCAAGGCGATTTTCTTTACCAATTTTCTACATAGAATTATTTAGCTAAAGAACCAGCGCATTCGTAACAACATACATAATTGTGCAATCTGCTATGGATTGTTCCTCTCTTCAAGTAGTTGTTGTAGCTGAAGATATTGATGTGTTAGTTTTATTGATGGCTTTAGCACCAGATGATAAAGAAATGTTTTTTTTAACCACTAAAAAATAATATCTTGCAACGAGTTTACTCAACAAAAACAATATTAGAGAAATATCCAAATATTAAAAAAACCCATCTGTTTTTTATTAATGCATTCACTGGATGTCATACCACATCCGCTTTCTATAACAAAGGAAAAAAATGGTTTTATCAAAGTTTTTGATGATAATCAAAAATTACATGCAGCAGCTGAAAATTTTATGGTTGGTTGGAGAGCAAAATGAAGAAGTGCTTTTTAATGATGGTATTGATTGTAGTTTAGCAATGTATGGTGCTGAAACTGCCAAATGCTTGAATGAACTGCGATATAAACGTGTCATAGCATTAGCTTCAAAAAATAAAAGCGTACAACTTAATTCCTTACTTCCGACAGAAGATGCAGCAAAACAACATATTAAAAGAGTCTATAATCCAAGGGGTTTCTGATTTAAAAAAATATAAAATAACAAAATTGTGAAAAAAAAAACATCAAAATCGGAGCTGTTCTTGAAGACTTCCGAAGATTGCCTGTTTTATGTATTCATTGACTCCACTATTAAATGTTTATCAAGCTTTTCTAATTGTTATAGAGTAAGATCCTGGAGCGATAGGACATAACTTATTTTCAAATAAATGAAATGTTAGGTTCGAACAGGTTGAAAAATGCGGATTTTACGGGGGTGCTTCCAAATAAAATGGGTCACACTTCACACTGTATATAAAGATCAGACATACACAAATTTAAGTAAAATAACTGTTATTTTTAGTTACCTTTCTAACCCAGGTGCTCTTAGGCTAGCACCACAAACACACAGGATGCTAATGAGAACCTAAAATTTCATCTATTTGATAAAAAGTTATGTTTTATCGCTCTGGGATCTTGGACTATTATTTTTCTTCAAAATTATAGTTGAGAAACATTTTTACCTTGAGATTTTTAATTTTTAACGCAGTATGTACCAAAAACAATGCAAAATAACTTACCATAACTTCTTATCGTCGTTTATTAGGTACTAAAACTCGAAATGGTATTATTACACAAAATTGTTTGTCAACACATCAATTTATCTACAAGTTACTGATAAACTCGCAAGAAAGTTATCAAAAATCTAGTGCGTTGAACGAGAAGAATTCAAATATTATGTTTATTTTTAAATCCGACTTGTGAGTAAGTAGGCATATAACTACGAAAGAATTAGGGGCACGTCAAATTGTCAAAAAATTTTAATAAAGCCTGACGCCTTTGATTCGACAATTGCACGTTTGTTTCGAGACCAAGTTAATTATAAAAGAAGGACGAATTTAATGTATTTACTATACAGTGTGTGGAATACAAGCAAGAAAAATTTCAAATAATAATGTATAATTATTTTTTCTACGTAGACATTTTTATTTGGTTTCTACCTGGTTATTTAGGATTTGAAATGATTGTTTTTAGTTGTAATTTGAGCCGTGTTATGTTTTTAATTACCTATTATATTAGACAGGAAATCATTTAAATGAGTATCATGCCTTTCATAATAATTCATATCCAAGGTGTTATGAATTATATTCTATCCTTGTTTTTATTATTACATTTATTCATTCAAATTGTTATTGAAAAAATTCATATAAATTTAGAACATTTGTTTTCAATTATTCCAATAATTTCGATGAAAAAATTCAATGAAATATTTGAAATTATGATCATATTAATCGGGTAAATAATTTTTTCATGTGCTTTGTAAAATTTCCAATTATTTCAAAAAAATTCTTACACATAACCAAATAATTATTGACATCTACTTACCGGTTTTTCGGTGCAAACAAAATTTGACGCACTGACGTTAGCAGTACTACGGTTCTAATAAACGTTAACGTACTATAAATTTATCTGAAAATTAATGATGTTTGGTTTTTATTGATAACTTATTGTTCAATGTCACACTACAAAATTGCGCAATGTTAATATGATCACTCATATAAGGCCAGGTACTAGTTAACAGTTTGTTGATAGTTTTTGTCATGATGGGACAATCTTTAGAGGAAAATAGAGAAAATGGTTTAAATATATTAAATATGACGCTCCTGTTTGTAGTATCGGTTGTTATGGGCAACAAGCGTTCTGCAATTTCTCTCTCCTCGAGAAACGTCAACTTTTCGTTGTAAATGGCCATCGAAAAAGTCTACTTTTCAATGTGATTGTAGAAAAAAATTTTTTGGGAATTTTCCACCCATCAGGACTTTTAATTTTGTCCAATTTCCATTCTTCCAGAAAATATTTCACCCGAATGGCATGATTGTGCTTAATTTGACTGGGCTAAATAATTTAATTTCTTGGTAGAGCATATCGCTTTAATGTTTTATTTGTGTAGTTTAAATAATGCATATATTCATTCAATTATTATTTTGTTTTTCAACTGAATCAAAGGTTATGCATTACATTTATTGAAAACAACTCAAAATTCCATGTTTTAAATTTGTTTTTCTTCATAACTTCAACCCAACTATTTAATAAACAAAATGACAGTATTCATGCTACTTTCATATCAGTTGAGATCTTTTTATTCTGTTCTCATATCTTTAATAACAATAATATTTATTGTAAATATTCTGTACTCACCAAAGCTTTAAGTAATCCAGAAGAACAATAAATTAGAACACACTTTAAGTAACTAAATCTATCAAATAAAACTATTTAAATTACCAAAAGTAACAAAAATTTACTTGCCTCAACCCTACTTAAAGCCTCTACCTGTTTTTCCAAGATTTCGGATCATTGGCCACAATTATATTAACTTTCAAATGATTTTAAAGGATATTTAAATATACATATTTCATATAAATAAAATGCTGCTTGAATATTTCAATCAATCAATGAAATTTTGGGAAACCTTTTAAAAATATTTAACCTGTTTTTTCACTTCTTTTTATTTAATTCCTGGAAATTTTTGTATATTTATTAAAAAATTATTTACATTTATTTAAAAAAAGTTACATATAAATCTTATAAATTAAAAAATAATATCTAAAAGTCGTTTTTGGTCTTGAATAAAATTAAAATTAAACAAAAAAATTAATTCTAAAAACGTCTCGTCATGCTAATATCGGAGACTTCATGAAATTGGACCTGTCGGAATGCTCATTTTCCATTTTCTTGAGATTCTTTACAAGTGCATCGTGTTCGTCAAGAAGTTTTCTAAACTCGAATTTTCTCAGTTCTGCTTCTTCCTACAAAATAATAAATAATTAGCCGAGTCCTACAAAACGTAAAAAAAATTATTAAATGTACGAGGGTACATCAGATAATAATACAATTTACCAGTACTTACCAAAATATCTCGAATGGCATCGTCTAATACTTGCTTAGGATAGGGGTTTTGAACATTTTGTAAAACGGTCTCCTCGGATTTATTCTTATCTTGTTTTATGCGGGAGACGCGAGCTTCATTTTTTGGTTGAATCTTTTTATCATCTACGTCATCAACTATGATACTAAAATAAATATAAAGTGACAATTTTTGTGGCATGCGAGATTGTATAATTCTTGACTTGTGAAAGTGAAATTAAAAGCTTTGAAATTAACCTTGAGTGAATATCTTTCAAGAAACAAGACGGCTTTATAGATTTATTTACAGTTCCCTGCAAATAAAATGTCATTTATTCCATATAGTTCAGTAAACGAAAGTGTCAACATGGGCAACTGGTGCAGCAAGAACAATTTTTTTTAATTTGCAGGTTATGGTAGGCACATTCAATTCTCAAAATGTCAGGTACCTGACCATTGTGGAAGGGTGGGAAAATGGTTCTGAAATTCCAGAAAATCCGTTTTCCCGCAATATCTGCCGAGATTTGACCACTGGAGAATTTTTGTTCAGTTTAAAAATTAGATAGTTTTCGAGATAATGGCCCGAACGCCGACCCAAAATTGAGCTCCAGGCCGGCTTATAGAGAGCACGCTCTGAGGGCATGACGTCCCCAAGTAAATTACTAATTTTTTAATAACTCGCGTGAAAATCAATATTTTTTAATGAATCAAAGTGCGGGTGAAAGAAGGGATCTGTGGCTACTAAGGCGTGTTTTCATCCACTCAATTCGTGCTCCTGGGTCATTGGAAAACCAGACCAAAATTCGTCTTTGCTAGATTTTTTAATGCTTCCATGGATTTATTCATATTATTTTTATTAATAGTTATTTCAGCCAATCCTATTGGATAATGGTTCTTTGGGGGGTACTTTATTTATTCCGAAACAATGCTACCAATAATTCACCCGTATTTTTTTGAATAATGTGTTTTCCAAGAGGCGATTTTTGTGAATCTCTGGAGTTTTCCCGAGCGCTCTGGTTTATCGGGAATTTCTCGATGATGAACTGTCACACCCGCTTATAATTGATATTGGGAGAAAGGTTAGAATATCCTCTTACCGATGGTATTATTTTTTTTTGGCCCAGCCCCTGGGTTTTCAGGAAAATCGGGGAAATTTACAGTTTTCTGAGGGACAACTATTTTTCTGAGTTTTTTCGAGCAGTTTTTTCTCTTTACAGTAAAATTCTTCCCGGTCAAGCATCATACCCGATGAAAGGTCACATTCTGAACTTTCCTTTGAAATTGGTGTATTTTCAAGGTCGCTCATACCAGATTTTGGGCTAGAAGCGTCAGTTTTTAAGTTTCAGAAAACTGCGAACTTTTCAACCACCATTTTTGCAAAAAATATTGGTGTAACGAAAAAAATTGTGGGGACAACTTTTGTAGGTAATGAACTGCTCTTCATTTTTCGTCTAAACAAAAATTCTCTAAGGATCGTAGTTCGGGAGATATCGGCAGAAAACGGATTTTCGGGATCTCTAGAGCCATTTTCCGACCCTTCCACAAATTTCAGACACCTGACATTTTGGGGGTTCAATGTACCCACTATTACCTGCAAATTAAAAAAAAAATTCCTTGCTGGACCACATGCCCATGTTGACGGTATTTTTCGCCTTCATTTATTGGACTAATATTTCTTTATCATCCTTATCACTATGCTTATGTTTTAAATCTCTGTTTTTTTTGATAGCCCTTGCGCAAATGGCCATAATTGCCAAGTACGTTAATTGAATAAAAAAAATACTTCAAATCAATGATTATACATTCCACCGCATATTTATATCTATTTTTAGTGAATTGATTGGTAAAAGCAAGTTCACCAATGTGAATTATTACATATATATTTGAATGTTTGTAAGCTCATCGGAAAATATACATCGGGCTATTTTTACTCGAATATATGTCTCGGCGAATAACATAAAATTTTCGTCTGAATTAAAATAATTTATTTAAGCTTCTCTTTTTTTTCTCTATACGTTAGTAGGAATATTTTTGAATTTTGATTTGCGTAAGCAATGTATAAAATCTTGCGTAGTTACTACTACAGTAAACAAGGTTCGTTTTTCTTTCGGGATCTTGAAAAATTCATCTACTTATAAAAATAGCAGACATCTCAAGACGGCTCAAAAAAAAGATGATTTTTAGGTTGTTTTTTAGCATAAAAATCCTAAAAAAACTTGGTCTGTTTGGGATGTGTTTGTTATATAGAGTAATTTTGAGACACCCTTTACTTTATCGCGATATTTATGGAAGGAATTCCATTTTATAAATAACTTTAAAAACTATGATGTATATAAAATAGATTAATTTTATGATAAAAAAAAATTGTATGAAATAATGCGAACAGGCAAGGCTTATTGCCTTGTATTTGAAATTCTCCAACGGATGTAAATATAGATACCCTCTGGAACCTCTTAAAAATCGAACATTTCAAATCGTACGTCTTCATGCAAACTGACGTTTTCCAACATTAGTACTGTATGCAAACGTCACACTGATCTGTTTATTTCGTTTATATTTGACAGCGATTTTAAGTATTGTGAATTTGAAATGGCGTTTGTTATTAACAATCCGTCCAAATGTGATAATGCTCGGCCTCATGTTACCAACGTAGTGAAAGAAAATCTGCAACGAAAGAAATGGAGGATATTAGAGCATCCACCCTATAGTCCCGATTTATCGCCTTGCGATTTTCACATCTTTGGGCCACTAAAAAAGGCGTTAAAAGGTAACCGTTTTCAGTCGGACGCAGAAGTACAAAACGCTGTGAAAGAATTCTTCCAGCAGCAGCCACAAGAATTCTATAAGCAGGGTATACATCGGTTGGTGAAACAGTGGGATATGTGCCTCAATTGTAGTGATAGTTATGAGTAACTGTACTTGTGATTAAATTTTTCCTGGACCAAAGATGGGTTTCAATTGAACAAGCCTCGTATAAATATATATTTTATTTTCTTATAATAAAGGGGAAAAATAAAATACCGTAAATATTGTATTAGATTATTCTGTTTTACAAAAATGGGGTGCTTTAAAATACAATATACTCACCCTACTATGGATTCCAGGACACACAGGAATAAAGAGAAATGAAATGGCAGATGAACTAGCAAAAAGGGGGACTGAAATATCTTTCTAGGGGAAGTAAGAAGTATAGATCTTTTGGGTATCAAATTCAATGGGATTCGACAAAAATAATATTGAAAGAGCCCAATAATAAAAGACGAAAAATCAAAGAAAGTGCTTTAATACAACTAAATGCAGATAAATGTGTAGCTAGTATTCAGCCGAACGTAGTCAAATTTGGTTGCCAATAGCATCATAAGTTTTTATCCAGGTTTTCTAATGATTTATTTATTTATTTATAACCAAACAGGCCTAAAGGCCTAATTACATGGTCAATAATTTTTAAATTAACATTCACATTAACAAATTAATAATGGCAATAACATATCCCAAGTATAGATTGTATAAACGAGTTTTGTCATTGTTTTATCATTGGAATAGTTGTTAATCGATACACACAAAATCACATCACATCAAAAAAGTAACAACAAACGCGTTTTATTAACAACATTTCCAAAATAAGCGAAAAAAGCGCTATCCCAATAAAAACCGTTCCTGGAACGTGCACTTCACTGAATTCCATTTCTAGTAGACTATCATATCGTTAGAATGTCATAAAATAAAATATTTCACATTTTACCAGAGATGTGATCTACTATGAATGGATCTTGATAGAATTTGACGACAAAGTTTTGTAGTCTTAAACTTCAAAATATTGTTGATTGTCTAGTTGTCAAATTTTTTTCGTTGTGTCAGATAGGACCAAAAATTATTTCATTACTAGTTAATCTTGACAACGGTAGCTGTATCGCTACCGAAACGTCGAAATAAAAAACATTTTTGTGGTTTGATTCCAAAAAAAAAAAAATTAAAAAAGAATAAGTAATGCCACAAGGAACGTACAGAAGATACTGAGTTTAATAAGCAAAAAATATACTACCAACTCAAAAATGTTATTTTTGTTAAAATATTAGTAATAATGTAACACATTTTTAACGGTTAATTTCGACGTGTCCTACCTTAAACAGGATAATCTAGCTGGAAATTCCTCCATATTCACTTCCTTTTTCAATTACGATCCTGAAAAATGAGCGAATCCCGCGTAAACTGAACAACGACGCCGGTGTTTGGAAATATTCGAGACGGCGAAACACGTACTAGCTAACTAATAATGTGGATATGATAGGGAAGCGCCGATGCTGATATTTTAGAAAATGTTTGAAAGGAAGCTGCTGCTTCATGCAAATAGTGCATCCCCCTCTCCCTATATATGCAATTTTTACCATTGAGGTGCTCTTTCTTTTCAAATTTCAGTTGAGTGAAATTTCAAAACGAAAAATTTGAGTTATATACAGGACGTTTTTTAAATAACTATAAACTTGACTTATACAGGGTGATTCATAAGTAATGGGCCAAATTATAAATCTACGTTCTGAAGGCCAAAATAATAATATTTTCATTAACAATAATGGGTCTTATAAAAAAAAAAACTTCACTACACTACATTTCACGGTGGTCGACGTAGCATTAATCTGTTAAGACACAAGCATGCCATGGAATGTTGACATTTACCTAACCGTAATTGATAATTAGTAATAATATTAAAATGAAACCATACAAAAATTACGTAATAAAACACATTTATTGTACGCCAGTTAATAAAACGAAGACAGCATTAGAACAGACCAACGTGAAATGTAGTGTAGTGAATTAGTAAAATTCAAATATCTCGAAAATCGTTAATATTTTGAAGATCAAATAAGTATAGCTTTTTTCTACAGAAATGATGGGACTATCCAAATTAAAAAAGTAAGTTGTAAAATAATGAGCGATAAAAAATGTGTAGCTGATTTCATCTAATTCATATGGCGCATGTGGCGACGTCTACGAGTTATCTCAAATCATCTCACACATTCTTGTTTACCCTTACAAAAACTAGCTCATACCCAATTTTCAAGTCATTATGTAGAAAAGTAGCTGATCTATTAACAAAAATCTATTTTATTTTTTTCGCTTCAACATCCTGTACCTCAGTAAGGAGCAGACTAAGACCCATTATTGTTAATGAAAATATTATTATTTTGGACTTCTGAACGTAGATTTACAATTTGGCCCATTACTTATGAATCACCTTGTATACAAGACGTTTTTTAAATTAACTATAAACTTGACTTATATTATTAAGAATCCAACAAGAAGGTGAATATTCAAGCAGGAGCTAGAATAAGTTTCCCTGGTTGTTACAATTTGTAATAATTTAGTCACTAGACTGCCTGCTGCTCTATCAGTTCTTACTGCACTGTTCCTTAGCCGCTAATACCGGACTAGTATGGCAACCGAAAAAATCGAGGATTGCTACTGTCATTTTTAAAAAACCACTGTCAAGAATTGTCTAATTTTAATACATCAATGAAATGTTTTGCGTTAAATATTTTTAAAATTATTTAATAAAAATTTGGAATAACATTCTTATGTGTATAATTGCACACTGGTAACTTTGCTAATTATTAATTCTTTTCTCCAAAAGTTTCCTGCTTTTAAACATCCTTCTGGTAATGACATTATAGCTCAGCTTTCCAAACAAGTTTATCCCGCTGCTTAAGAAATAATCCCCCAATATATGCTTCACTTATCTTAAATATCCAGAGGGAGTGTTCAAGTTACTTTTACGAATGTTTAGTTTAACCCTTCACGTTTTTTGGAACTTTAGTTCTTTACGTTATGTTAATATGTCTATTTATTAAATTTATTGATTCAAAAAATTTGATTGTTGTTTAAAAGTAACTAAAGTTCTTACCGTGTGTCCCGCGACATGTTCTTCAATTTTTTATAAATTATTATTGAGTTTTGGTCAATTTTCTAATTAATTTATAAATAAATAAACTAAAAACACAATAAATATTGTTATACTCACGTTAGATTTCCACAGTGCAAAATTCTATCCATAAAATAATTTTTAGAACCTTCTGGAGCTACTGAAGAATATTTGTTTATTTGATTCATTTTTTCGAACTGGAAAGAACACAAGTCTACAAAAATATTAAACTCATTTGGTTTTAGTTAATTTAAACACTTTAACTCAAGAGGTTGTTGAAATGATAATTAATCTTATCAATTTACGTGAAAGTTTAATGATGTTTTTAGGAAAATTCCAGATAAATATCCTCCTTTTTTTGGATACAAACTTCACTCTAATTCAATGTTTAAGTTTCGTAAATTTTGGTTCAACTTTAGAACCTTTTAATTCAGCAATAGGAACCAATTTGACACCGAAATTCTTTAGAAACAGACTGCTTAAATTATTATTTCTGGGACATTCTATACATATATAGAATATAATTTAAATTAACGTCATCTTGAAAGAATCTCAAGCTCAATTATTCGATAAGATCATTCAATTTAATGAAATAATATACAGTGTGATCCCCAAAGTATGCAGGTTTTTGGTAATATTAATAAAACACATTTTTTTACAACATCAACATTTTATTTAATAAAAATAATAAGTAAAACTTTATTTTTGCAGATGAAACGTTTTGTTACATTTTAAAAAAAAGATAAATTTGATAGACCGTTTGATAGAACAATCCCAATAACTGACAGAATAGGTAACAAATGCAAATGATATAAATGCTAGAAGGATATCAAAGCTTGTAAAATAATCGAGCCAAAAGGTATATACAAAATCTTAATCTAAAAATTATCAACAAAAACTTAACAAATAAAAAACAAGTTTTTTATTTTATTCCTCGACATCAGATTGCACTGGTGTATCTTCAGCTATAGCCGGCTCTTCCTCATCCTCACCAGCTTCTGAAGCATCACAATCTAAAGCTCTAGCTTCGGCATCGAGAGCATCTAATTCAGCTTGTTGTCTTTCAAGCTCAGCTAATTCGAATTTTTGTTGAATTAAATCATCCATTTCTCTTTGTTTCGATGCTTCTTCATCTTCTTCGTCTGTATGCTGAACATCCGGTTCCTGTTCGGGTTGATCGCATTCAAGAGCTTGTGCTTCAGCTTCAAGCGCATCTAATTCAGCTTGCTGCCTTTCTAATTCTGCCAATTCCTCTTCTTGTCTAGCTAATTCTTCTTCTGCATTATCCGCCTCTTCAGCTGTAACAGTTGCGATTAGTTCTTCTTCCGCTTCTTTTTGAGCAACTTCAGATTCCTCATCATCCCGTTCAGCTAATTCTGCTTCTTCTTCGACATGATCCGGTTCTTCAGTTGTAGTAGTTGCGATTAGCTCTTCTTCCGCCTCTAGCTGTTTTCTTGCTGCTTCATCCTCTTCTCTTTGAGCAGCTTCAGCTTCTTCTCTAGCTTGTTCCGCTAATTCTGCTTCTTGTCTAGCTAACTCTTCTAATTCAGCTTCTTGTGCAGCTAATTCTGCTAATTCTTTTTCTTGACGAGCTTGTTCAGCTATTTCGGCTTCTAGTTTGGCTTGCTCGATTAGTTCAGCCTCTTGTCTTGCTAATTCCGCTAGCTCTTCGGCTTGACGTGCAAGATCGGCTTGTTTCTCTTCTTCTGCTTCACGAGCAATTTCTTCGAGGCGTTCGAGTTGTTTTCTTTCTCCTTCAGCTTTTGCTTCTTCATATAAGCGTCGCTCTTCTTCTTGGCGTTCTTTTTCTAATTCAGCCTGAAAAAAAAACAGTTAATTATTCATTTCTAGTTGTTTTTTTCTCTTAAAGTTAATTACCTGTTTTGCTAATTCCTTTTGTCTTGCCAATTCAGCTTTACGTTCAAGCTCTGCTGCTCTTTCTGCTTCAGCTTGTGCTGCTAACTCTTCTTGTCTAGCCAATTCCGCCTTTCTAGCTGCTTCTTCTTTTTTATTTTGAGTTTCACGTTTTGCTTGTTCTTCTGCCAAAGCCCTATCAATAAAATATAAATGAATCCATCTATCTTCGATATAATGATGTTTTTATTTACCTTTCTTCGGCCAATCTTTCGTCCTCTTTCTTTTTCTTTGCTTTAACAGCATCGTCAACTGCTACAGATGATCTTTCGCATTTTTCTTCTTCGTTTATGAAAGCTATTCTTGCCGCTCTTGCTTCTCGTAATTTTTGCATTTCCTTTGATGTTTCTTCATTATCTTCTAATCTTTTGGCTGTGAATTTACGAGAAGAGCGATTTGGATTCAGGGGTACTGGAACAAATAAATAACATGTGTATAAATAAGAGTTTTTTTGTTTAAATTCAATTTGTCAGAATAGATATTTACAAGTTCAAACTGGTTTCTGGAAAAAACTGGAGTTAAAAAATCATGTTTATAAAAAGTTTATGTGTAGCGAACTTTCTGGTGTCTTCAATTTGCCTTTGACTTTAAATTTTGAGTCTGTAAAAGAAAAATATTTTAGTTTTGTTAAACTAAAATCGAGAAAAAAGTTTGTCGACGTAGAAATGCATGATATTTTCAATTATTGTGAGTAGGGAGAGACTCAACTTCGTTCGTTTTAATATCGTTTTGATGTGATGTGAGAATATTTAACATCTAGCAGAACATAAGCGCGCCTGTAGTTTAATATTTAAGGGTTTGGAAAGTGGAAAAAAGTTTCATTACTTACCTGCAAAGTTTTTGTACTAAATATATTATTGTGCTGTCTACAAATACTTTAAATTTAAATTCCTTACAATTGTAGAACTACCATTTCTTGCTGAATTAAAATAATCAATACTAGAATTTATGGAAAGCAAACTTTTAAAAATAAAAGAAAAAAAAATTGAACTATTTGAGAAATATTAAGAAAAAAAAGGAAAAGCTTCATAAAAACTCAAAAAGCATAGGCACAGTCCTGGTAACCAAATATTTGGTAAATAAGGCCCCGATTATATACAGGGTTTTCCTTTTTCCATCTACCTATATTACCTGTATTTTTCACTTAGCAATTTTTCTCTTGATAATCTGTTACAAGCTGTTTGTAGCTATAAGACGTAGTCTGGTCATGAACTACTGTAGTTCTAACACGGGCCCAAAGACCATTCTTTGTGGTATACCTTTTTCTTCCTGATAGATTGTAAAGCGTTTGTCTGGGATATATTCTGTTAATATCCGTTTAATTATTATTTTGAAGAATAGATCATCCTAACCATAAAAAGTTTATGATTTAATATCTATTTTTAATACTCTAAATATTGATTAGATTGCAGTTAGACAAGATCAATTAGCTCATTTTTAAAATAGTTGCTGTATCTATTAATAATAATTTTTATTTAGATTTTAGATATACCTACCTTCAAAATTTTTATTTGTTAATAATATCTACCAATGAAATAAAACAAAAATGTAACCAAAATAAAATTTATTGAACACAGTGCCCAAATATCATCATTTCCATAAAACAATCATCTCGTGCTAATATTATTTTTGGAGTAATATGTAGTTCAGTTAATGTGGCAGTACGTAGTACTTATTATAAATAATAATTTATCAAAAATCACATAATGTATTTGGAAAGCCCGTTAATAGCGAAGAAGAAGAAGTAAAATAAACGTTGAGAAATAAGGAAGACCAAGGTTATTTTTTAAAGTAGTTATTATTCTGTTATTTCGGTAATTTCTGGCTTCTCTTGAGTTTTTTCTGGAGATTCAGCTTTTTGGGCTGTAAGGAAAGAAAAATCAACAACGTCAGTAAGTACACACACAAGTTAGATACAAAACAAAATTTAAAAAGAAAATTTGTTAGTCAAAAAAATGTTATGATGGTTAAGATTGTGCGCGTGATGAAATGTTGTTGTACATTTTTTGGAGCACAGAAAAAAAGTGTCAAAAAACAAATCGTACTAATATCAAAAACAAGGATAATAGGTCCTATATTATCGATAACTCCTATTCTAATTTACTGCTTCCAGAGGACATTGTTGTAGCTTAAAGCTTCTTCCTTATGAATTTTCATTCCCATTTCATCGACTTTTGGTACAGAAAACCTTACGAATAACAGTACTCAAAAAAAAAATTTGTAGGTATCGCAAAAAAATTCAATCCTGTTTTTTGGACGCCCTGTATATACAGTGTGACCTATTTTGTTTGGAAGCACCTCTATAAAATCCGCATTTCTCAACCGATTTTGATTTAATTTTTGGAACTTTAGTTCTTAACGTCAGGTTATGTATGAGCGACCGGGGGTGGCGACGCAAAATATCTGACCGTTACGTTATGTTACGTTGCTTCGTTATGTGCCTTGCTTGCGTGAGTGTGCTCTCTCCTGAGTCTCTCTCTCGTTTACGAAGCAGCGATTCATATGCTTCGGCTGGGAATCGAACCCGGGCCGCCCGCGTGGTTGGCGAGCATTCTACCACTGAACCACCCTATATTAAAATTCTATGCAAAGATGGTATTCGCAGTGCTGGTGATCTACTTGAATTTGTTCGGATACATTTTTACTATTATTTCCATAATTTAACAATTCAATTTTATGTTTCCACTAATTTTTTTGTGGTAAACGTACAGTTCTTGAATGTCCAATTTGTATAATGCTACGGTTTCCCTTTTTAAATATACGATGCTGTTATAAGTAGATGTTGCCAGTCGGACTCCCTCATGGAGGGTACCGTACCATTATCTATGATAATGAATATTCTGCTATATATTTCAAAGGTCTACCTGTTGTTATTAATATCAAGCAGAATAATTATTTAAAAATAAAATTAACAATAAAAAAAAACTTCTTCACGGGAAATCGAACCCGGGTCTACCGCGTGAGAATCTGGTTTGCTTACTACTCGACCACCGTGGAATATGCAAATTATTAATCTATAACGTCAGATATGTACATAATTTTTTAAAATCTGAGGTCCCCTTAAATACCCATTTTATTCTGTTTTAAGTATTTGTTGTTAATTTGTACGGATTATTTTATATAATATTTTGGCATTTTCGCAACTCGTGCGCAAAAGTATAACTTCACGCACTTGTATCATAAATAACTATTGTGCCAATCAAGTTAATGATAAGATTTTTATTTTTATCCATAATTAATACTACTGTATATTTTTGTTAAATGAAGTTTCAGAGTAAAATAAATTCTTATATTAATATATGTGTATTTATCTATTAATTCCAAAAATTTTTGCTTAAAAGGAACTAGAGTTACTACCGTGTGTCCCGCGACACGTTCTACCTTTTTTTATAAAGTTTTGGTAGTTTACATTAAAATTTGTGATGATTCTGAATCCAATGGTATAGTTATATTTGAGGAAAAAAATGCCTAATATACTTTTGACTTTTTTGGCAAAGAAAAATTAACCTAGAGGGCCTTGAAAATAGTAATTAAGCTAAGAAAATTTGTGCCAAAATACTGTTTTTTATACTGAATCGAACAAAAAAAATTAAAACAAAATCGGTTGAAAAATGCGGATATCACGGGGTGCTTCCAAACAAAATGGGTCACACTGTATATATAAAACATATCTTATTAGTCGAAGCACATTTGGAAGGATGAAAAAATTTCATTAGTAATTAAAATTAAAGGTAGTACGTAAAAAAGTAGTAAAATATAAAAATGATACTCTGTGCTTGTATATAAAAAATTAAACAATGATGATTTTATCAAAAAATAAAAACAACAAATTACCTTTTACGGGTTCGTTGGTTCCAGCTATAGCTTTTTCTTGTTTGAATCTATTGATATAATAGCTCAATAATTGGATGTCGTTCTTCAAAGGATCCTCGTATAAATAAATGTGTGGTCTGCGATTATAAACTCTGTCGCCTGCGTATGATACAGATGCTAGATGACCAGATCCTGGGAGATATACATGCACCAGGATAATCAGAATGGAGAAAACTGACGTGTTTTTTTTTTCTATTAGCGAGCTGCCAGCGCCAAGCATTATTTTTTAAAGCCAAAAGCTGGATTAAACTCACTCCTATCACAGACAAAATGTAAAATCCCAGTTTAAAGAGTCTCTCACGTGTTTCAACGTAAAAATACACATTTTCTTTTACCTCACAGGCAACCAAATCACATTTCTATAGGAATTGTGGATCTTAGTAATGCTCCTAGCTTACTTAAACTGAGTTTATAAAAGACACTCCATCCACCCTATACACCATACTCGACACTTAGTATCTTCTTACAGTTATATTAACTGAAGATTTTTTTTCGGAAGGAAATAGAAAAGAACATTAAAGTGGAATAGAGAATCAAAAGAAAATAATACAGAGGAAACAAGAACGAAATGAAAAAATAAAAGAGCAAAAATGAAGAGGAAAGAACAAAAAAACAACGGGAAGAAGGATGAATGAAAATGAAGGAGACTGAGCTAAACTAAATGGTTGAAAATAAGAAGGGATGGAAAAGGGCGAAAATGGAAAGAAAAGAGCAAAAATGAAAAGGAAACAACAAAAAAAAGGGAATAAGGATGAATGAAAATGAAAGAGACTGAGCTAAACTGAAGGGTTGAAAACAAAGAGGAATGGAAAAGGACGAAAATGTAAAGAAAAGAGTAAAAATGAAGAGGAAAGAACAAAAAAACAAAGAAAAGAAGGATGAATAAAAATGATTGAGACTGAGCTAAACTGAAGGGTTGAAAATAAAGAGGGATGGAAAAGGGCGAAAATGAAAAGAAAAGAGCAAAGATGAAAGAACAAAAAAACAAAGGGAAGAAGGATGAATGAAAAGGAAGGAGACTGAGCTAAACTAAAAGGTTGAAAACAAAGAGGGAT
>CAJUYG010004138.1:0-17823 GCA_910591675.1 Galerucella calmariensis
TCAACCTATCAATCGAGAGTTTAAAATACTATGAAGGCGTTACTTTCGTAGTGGCAATAAGTCTTACGTCTTTTTCTACTGTCACACTGACAGTTCTTGACAGGTCTGTACTTTGCTGTTTACGGTCAATTATTATTTATTTAAAGTGAATATTAATCTTATTGTTTTATTTATATGAATAATACAAAAATATGCATGAATACACGGAAAAACATCAGTATTTTGAAAGTTCTCAAGTATTTTCAGTTAGAAAAAGAAGCTGGTAATTATTAATTGCATAGCCGTTTCGAATTTGGCTAAATACAATCCTGATGATCTTATTCATCAAATTCAAGGTTAGCTATGTGTCAAAATAGCAAATAAAATAAACGACATGCCGAAAACCCGGATATACGTCACAATCGATGACGCACACCAAGAAGGGTATTATTTTAACTATAAAGTTTGTTCAGCCATCCTTTGCCGTTACGTCATAATTGGTGACGTATTCTGCTGTTTTACGTTTGTCTTATATTAGTTGAATGTTATTTTACACTTAACCTCAAAATTATAATTAAAAATATGACAACTATATTGTCAAAAGTAACAAATAAAATTTACGTCGACATTAGTTAAGAAATACGTTAATGACGTCATAATTCCGTCTCATCCATTTCATTGATGAGAGATCAAAGCAAAGGCAAAGGATGGCTGAACAAACTCTAACCGCTTCGGTTGACAGATAAAACTGAAAAATCTAGTTGTATTCGGGACACTAAACCGGTAAAAGTACGAAACGGAAATATAACCTTAGATACATTCCCTAAATCTTCAACTTCAAAAAATAATTTTTTGAATATTTGAGTTGTTTTTAAACATCGAGTTAAACATGGATAATCAAGCTGCTTTCGTGTTTTACTTTTATTCGTATTATTTTTCTCTTCGATGGTGGAATGATCTGGAATAATCATCCCGTCTTTCAAAGTGGTCAATACGTTCTCTAACGCATATGGGTGACATTCTGGGTTTACAAAATCTACAATTTCTTGTATCTCTCACAATTTTTGCTTTGATCATTGAACCAGTGATGGGTATTAACCGGTTAATAATTTTGTTAACCGGTCATTGGTTAATAACTAGTTATTAACTATCAATTTTTAACCAAAAAAAATTGTTTATTAATTATTTGTGTTCTGTCCATTATTACAAAAATTTTGACATAATTTGAGCTTATTGAGATGTAAATAAAAGCTCTAGAATTTGAACTATGCAGAAGTCATCGACAGTCACGGACGTAAGAAATCTCCTCAATGCTATTTAATATACCTACTGCGCAAACTCCGCTGATGTCAGTGGGCTAGAAAATGCAGATAAATGCTTTTTTAAGTTGCCGCCTAAATTGTTAACCGTGGTTAATTTCAAACAATTTTTAACTTATCGTTAATTAACGCTAACAACTGGTTAATAACATAGGTGGTTATTAACATTACCCATCACTGCATTAAACTGAAAATGAAGACCCAATCTTAGCCAATCCATTTGAACTGACAACATACAATGACACTTTCATCTTTCATGAGTTGATTTTTAGCGAGTTACTGGTTATAATCTAACCAATATTTGCAGTAACAGGCGGTTACAATAATTAATTGTAAAAAGATACTGCTACTTGGAGGAGTCCTTCCTTAGGGGAGCTTACTAGAAGTTGAAATCTCCAGTATGTTCATGCCAATGGATTTTAATGTTGGCTTCAGTTAATTTGTTAATTTTGGATCATTTTGTATTTTTACACATTATTGTTTATTATTAAAGAAATACAGGGCGATAATTTTTTGGAGACAATGCTTTGCTATTTTGAATAAATTATGGATAATTGTATAAATTATGTATTTTATTTGAAAGAAAAAGAAGAGATGGAAAAGGTGGAAGTAATTGCTAACGAAATGATAGAATCTGAGAATTCCTTACTTGTAACCTCCCAATTATCCGAAGAAATTACAACTGAAGAAGTTCCTTTATCAGTTTTAATGGATGTTGAAGTATCGAAAGTTGGAGATATTGATATGGAGTGCAACTGATATTTATTTATTATTTATAATTTAATATTTGTATAATTGTATTTCAACTTTTTTGTATATTTTTGTATGTTTGCTAGGTATTGTTGTTCCTTGAAATGACATTTTCTTTTTAAATATGGAACAGTTTTCATAAGAACTGTTTAGAAATAAACGTTTGCTCAAATCCATTTATGATATTTCATTGTTGATTGGACGGACATTTCATGTCATATTTATTTTAAATTATTATTCAATCTACATGGTTTATCGACATTCGATTGTAAATAAATATTTATATATACTTTATATTGTTTTATTTACATAAAATTTCAGTTAGTTCGGGGAAGTATGGTCGAAAAATCTTACATTTACTTACCTATTTATCAAAAATCCATAAAAAAAAGAAATTAGAGATCAATCATATTTGAAAATATTTAATATAAACTGGTTTTCACTGGAATATTTAAAATATCCCCCTGAATCGATTGCTGAAGACTAGAACGTTCTATCTCTCATATTAGCCGAGTTATGAACATATTTAGTTTTTAAAAGTAGATTTCCAAAAATTTCATGACTCCATTTGGAGGAGAAAAAATGATTTTATACAAAAACAGACTGTGGCAGTTGATTTCTGGTTCCAAAAAACCCCTCGAGAACGTTATATCTCTCATATTAGTCGAGTTATAATACTATCAATCTTATAGGTATTTAAATTCAATATATTATACAAAAATGAGTGGATTTTGTACGTATTTTCTTTACTTTGACAGAGACAACCAGAAATTTCTCCATAGATAATATAGAATTTCTCTTTGCAGTAAAATGTGTGGACACTCTTGTAAGTACCATAGAGTACACCATGTTGCACTCTGTGGTAAGTACTTCCATAGATAAAACGGATAAAACTTCATACTTCTTGCAACTTCGTTGGCAACACTGGTTCACAATGACATATAATGGCAATTTAATCAAACTTACGTATTGTTGAAAATTGCAAAACAATTTAAATTTATGATCTTGTGTTAATTATTACTTTGAAAAATATCCCGTCAATTATTAAAATAGTAACCACAAATTATCAGAATGGTAGATTATAGTAAGTGGAAAAATATTGAGGTACGTACATTATGTTATAGAACATTTTTGTTATACTATCAATACCATTATCCGGTAAAAGTTATTTTAAAATCCTACGTTTATAAATATAGCGTTTCAGCTACATGAAGTTCGATTGTTATTAAAATAATTCGTCTTAAATCTAATTTTCAATGCAATCTTTTTATGAACTATAGATATCAGATGATGAAGATGAAACTCATCCAAACATTGACACTCCTTCCCTGTTTCGATGGAGACATCAAGCAAGAGTTGAGAGAATGGAGGAAAGGCAGAAAGAATTTGAAAATGTTGAAAAATTGAGAAATGAATACATAAAAAAGGCTACAAAACTCAAAGACCAATTAGCAGAAGCTGAAAAAGCAAATTCAAACAATTTAAATGATCTCAAAAAAGCTTTGCAAGATTTGGAACTCGAGGGGGAAAAGATTAAAAAAGAAGAGGAAGAAATGAAAAAGAAAGACAAGGTAAATTTATAGTTTACAGTTAGTATGTACTTGTAAAATTGAAATTTACTTGTGCTTTTTTCTTTTGAATAAATAGTATCATTATTTTGAAATATTCTTATTTAGCTTACTCCATGGAATGTGGATACAATCAGTAAACCAGGTTTTGCCAAAACAGTCATCAACAAAAAACCTACCCATCCAAAAGATGACAATTTAACTGAAGAACAAAAAGAAGCGAGATTAAACAAATTCATTAAAGAAAATGAAAAAGATCTCAAACACTTTGGATTGTTACAAAAATATGATGACTCTAGAGCTTTCCTCAAGGGTCATAACAATTTAGTCTGTGAAGATACAGCAAATTATTTGGTAGTATGGTGTATTAATCTAGAAATGGATGAGGTAAATATAAACTTGCAACAAAACTTCACATTACTAATGAAAACATTTTCTTGTGCAGAAACATGATTTAATGGCACATGTAGCACATCAAACAATATGCATGCAATACATACTTGAATTAGCCAAACAACTGGATTATGATCCAAGAGCATGTGTTGATGCCTTTTTCTCTAAAATTCAAGTTGCTGAAGTGGAATATAAGCAGTCATTTGAAGATGAATTACAGCAATTCAAAGCAAGAATAAAAAAGAGAGCAGCTGAAAAGATCGAAGAAGCAATGAAGGTAAGAACTGAAATAATCTTTTAAGGTTAATTACTTTATTTTTCATTATAGGAGGCTCTAGAAGAAGAAAGACAAAGCAGATTGGGGCCAGGAGGCTTGGATCCAGTAGAAGTATTTGAAACTCTACCAGATGAATTGAAAGCATGTTTTGAATCACAGGATATTAAACTATTACAAGAAACTATTGCTAAGATGGACGAAGAGCAAGCTAAGTACCACATGAAACGCTGTGTTGATTCAGGTCTTTGGGTACCAGAAGCGGGAAAGAAAAATGAAGAAAAAAAAGAAGAAGATGCTGCACAAGAACCCAAACCTGACCAATCTACTTCTTAAAGACTATAATGTACATAAAACACTTGTTGATGTTGATGAATTGTATTTTGTATCATAGAGGATTAATCATTGATTTTCTCATTATTATTTCTTCTATCGTAGCTTTATCACACATTAAATAAAGATCATTAAAATTACTGGACAAAATTGTCGTTTTGAAATGGAAATAAATCACAAAAGCTACAAAGCCATTTATGTCTATTAAAATATTCCTTTTCTATATTCTTGAGTTTTATTTAGTTGACAAAGATGGATTTTAATTTATTACAGGAAAAAAGATTTTTAGATATCAAGATAATAATATTATGCCATTATACTTCATTACAAATTTTTAAATTTTTGTCAAAAAAATTGACCGTTCACTAAGAAACATCTACTCATCGATCTATATGCCCCGCTAGACAATAAGTTACATATCTAAGTTAAACAGGTTTGGGATATCTTTAGGATACAACCAAACATGAAAACATGCTTTACTTACATATGACACTTCTGAAGGTCGTTGAAAATCTCAAAATAGGTTGGTTTTAAATTAAATACTCTCATCACTCCTTGCAGAGAGTATTAATAGAGTTGTGGAAATAGTTATTTATGTACCAAGGGTATAAATAGATGTTTATGCCCTGAGGGCGACGTCTTGTAAGTCGCCCGAGGGTATACACATCTGTTTATGCCTGCGGTACATACAAACTTTTATGTCATACTAGTTCGTTATTGCAATCCAATCTCAATACAAATCAGTGTTTAAAAAAATCCGGTTTGAATTAATAGGTGAATGTTGACAAACGTGAATGTCATAATATCACAATAAATTTTATATCTATCAAAGTAAGAAGTCAAAATGAACGAAGATTTTGGAATTTCTGACGAAATTATTGAAAAAGCAAAAAAAGCAACTGTAAATCAGTTTGCAAAAAAGGAAAAAAGTCTAAAGAAGCTTAAGACATGGTTATTAAATAAGTTGAACAAAAAATTATTTCTCTTTATAGTACGATATTAGATAGTTGGTAACTAAGCAATAAAAACACAATAATGAACTAGTATGACAATAGTTATTTTCCTAACAAGTGCGGAAAGTGATACTTTCCCGCACGCGACTGCAGTTGACCCGAACGACGCAAAGCGGAGTTCGGGCAAGCGGTCAAGGGCGGGAAAGACACTTCACGCATGAGTTGTTTTATGACACTACTTTAAAGAATGTACAGGTTTATATCAAAATATCTTCATTATTTTATATTTTCAAAAAATTAAAATTGCAACAAAAAGCTAGAAAAGATGTAGATTTTATTTGATGGACTATTTATTCACCTGTTGTAACAAAAGTTATAACTTCCGAAGTAAAAAAAAAATAAGGTCAAAATTTGAATAATGACACTTTCAAAGCTAAAATGCGTGCGGGAAAGTGGGTTAAAACGCACGGTCGTAGAAAAACTATTTTTTTGCGCGATCGATCTTTTTTGTTTATTTACAGCATTGGTTGTCAGGTTCGTAGGTTGTGTTTACTGATTTCTAAGTCTAACACGTCGGTAAGTGATTTACTTACCGTTCAGACGACGGTAAGTAAACTACGGACCCTACATACATTTAAGTGGTCCTAAAAATAATATATTACTTCATGCATTACACAAAAGAAACAAAAAAAATAGGAAGATTGATATTTTTTAATGAACAGAATTGAAGAGAACAATATAAAAAGTAATAAATAGCATGAAAACAATTTCACCAAAATGCAAATTATATTTTAAACTGATCGAGAAGTATAAATGTCACTTTTGGCATTTTGTTCATTTCGAAGAAATTTAAATTATTTTATTCGAAAATCGAATATTTCAATACGATCGCGCAAAAAATGGTATAAGTATTTTCGAACGTTAATGGTAATACCGGTCTCCAGCAAAATTGAAGGCTTCGCTACGCTCAGCCTCCAAACATTGCTGTCGACCGGTAAACAACCCTTACCGTTCTTGATACTTAATATACTATTATATTTGCTGGACTTGATGGCAGAAAAAAACGTAGGTATATACAGGGTGTGTTTAAGTGTGGAGTGCCTTGTATGTATTTATGTATTTTGGGGTGACATTCACTGAGACCTAAAAGATTTATTGTGCCCCCTTACTTCTACTCAGTTTCTGAGGAGAGTCTCAGAAACTAGTAGTTCCTTTAGTCCTATTTCCCGGAGGAATTTTAGGAAGTCTGCAGTTTTCAACTTAGGTAAATGTTCCTCTTCTATCCAGTAATCTCCTAGGTGCTGTGCTCAAGGATTCTGGATTGCTGTGCAGTTAGAAAGTATGTGGATGGAGGCTTCTTTTTCTGTGCCACAAAATCTGCATTCTTCTTTCTCCACTATTTTGAGCTTTTTCAGGTGCCCATTCAGGCGACAATGTCCCGTTAGGATCCCTGTACAAACTATTAGCGCAGTTTTACTTTGACTTATGCATTCATTTGATCTCAACAGGTTGTAGTCACCCAGAAGAGTCTTTGATCTTTCCAATGATCAGATCTTCTCTTTTTCTCGGCTTTACTTATTTCTTCGAATATTACATTGGGGCTGATTCCGCAAAAGGGTGCAGGCCCCCAGAAAGGTATTTCAGTCCCCCTCTTTGCTAGTTCATCTGCTATTTCATTTCCTTCTATTGCAGTGTGTTCTGGAATGCCTTAGTTATCCCTGTATATCTTTTGCCTTTTAAAATACTTACTTTCACTGAGACCTAAAAGAATCTATTGTGCCCCCTTACTTCTACTTAATACCTGATGGAAGTCTCGAAGACTAGTTGCTCCTTTTGTCCTATTTCCTGGATGAATTTAAGGATATCTACAGGCTTCATCTTAGGTAAATGTTAGGTTAGGTTTTGTGCTCTAGGATCCTGAATTGCTGAGCAATTCGCAAGTATGTGGAAGGAGGTTTCTTCTTCCATGTCACAGAATCTACCTTTTTCCTGGAGGAATTTTGGGATAATTGCAGGTTTTAATTAAGGTGACCTTATTTTTTTTATGTGTCCTTGGTGCTGTGCCCTAGGATTCTGAAGTGATGAAGTATGTGGATAGAGGTTTCTTCTTCCATGCCACAGAATCTACATTCTTGTTCATCGACTATTTTAAGCTTTTTCAGGTGTCCATTCAGGCGGCAATATCCCGTTAGGATCCCTGTTAAAACTATCAGTGCAGTTTGACTTTGACTTTTGCATTCATTTGATCTCAACCCCGTTTAACTTTGAAGTGTACCTAATTCAATGTCCTTCGTGGAAAATAGACAGGGAAGTAGTTGTTGATTCTTAGTGAACGGTCTTTGTTCTTTAGCAGCCCGAGACTATTAAATAGACGCGAGCGAGTGTAGCGTAGCAATATTTAAGTGCTTAAGGTTATGCTGTATGTATCACACACAACTGTTTTCGCCTACCAAAAAATAGGAAAATATAAGAAAAAAACTAACATTCACTGCAATTTTATTGAAAAAATTAGGTGAGCAGTGGCGCATCCAGAGTTTGAGTCTGGGGGGGGGAAGAGGCAATATTTAAGTGAGACTTTAAAAAATTTTGTGATGAAAAGTATTGTGTCTGTGACAAAAAAACTTGAAGCTAGTGGCACTCAGTCGTCGAAAGTAAGAAAGCGCTGCCGGATCGAACAAAAAATCACTGCAGTTGATCTGTATTCCTGGAGGGGGGTAATTACCCCCATTACCCCCCGTAAATGCGCCCCTGACGGTGAGTGAAGCTGGTAAAAAATACAGCTTGTAACACGTAACAAATCTGGTCTAGATTCCTTGCCATCTAGCGTGAAAAGTAGTGAATCAGTGGGCTCCATTGCAAGCACAGACCATTGCAAGCAGCATGGCTACAAGAAATAGTTATTTATGTAACTAGTGTGTAAAGTATCCTTTTTTTTGACGAATGTGAATATTGTCGCATGAGCCGCAGGCGAATGCGACAATCACATGAGTCGAAAAAAAGGTCTTTACACACGAATTGCATACAATATTTTTTCTACTAGCGAATATTTAATTAAAATACAAAAGTTTAATAGTAATTTTCTTTACGCACTAGTGCGTAAAGTATGTAAGTTAAATTGTAAGTTAAATTTTTCTTTAGAAGAGTCTTTTTATAATAATCTAAAATAACATCATAATTTTCTAAAAATATTCAATTCCTAAATATAAAATACAATTGCTTACTCTAGGTATAATCGGAAGATCTCAATTTAAATTTTAAATGTCAGATTCAATTCACAAAGAAATGTCAGTCACTCACCGCCAACTTATACCTATTCACCGTATTATTTCCAGTACTCAATAATTATTTAACAATAATTATTAGGTTACTTTACCGAATTCTATAGGTTTCTATCTCCAATTTATGAAAAAAACTTATATTTAATATCCGTTTATTATACCTATATTTTTATAAGACTAGATATATATATAACTACATACATATTGAAATTTTTTCTTTACGCACTAGTGCGTAAAGTAAAACTCTTTACGCACTAGTGCGTAAAATAAAGTTTTACGCACTCCAAAATGTGTCTAAAGTACGTACTTTACGCACGGTAGTAGAAAAAAAATATTTTGAACATTTTTAACAATCAGATCTTAAATAATATGTAGAAATGATTTCTGTTTTTGCAGATCATGAATAATCATAGTAGTTTTTGGGATTTTTACCCGTTTTTAGATTGTTTCTGTACACCTATGATCAAAAGCTGATAATTTGGAAAAGTTATATTTATGTGGTAGTAACAAGAGAAATTGCAGATTAAGTAAATAATTATAAGATTAGAAGAATTTGGCAAATAAACAATATTTCAGAAATATGTCGGGTGTTATGTTATTATATTTATTATATACAGTGTGGTCAAGATAAGTATTAATAATAATATACTATTTATTACTGGGGTTTGAAGTGAAAAAAAAAACAAATAACAACTTTATAACAATATAAAAATGAACAATTATTATATCTCTGTAAAAGGAAATAAAAATAAAGAAAGAAAGAAAAATAATGTACCTATTATATAATTATGTATAAACGAAATATATAATATAGCTATATGATTATAAAATATAATTGGAAGAGGAAAATTTGATTTAACAATAATTGAGATAAGACAGAAAACAATATAGCCGATAGATAGGAAAAGCAAAGTTTATGACTTTGTTTACTCATAAAACTGATTTATTTTTTGTTTTGAATACCTAAGTGTTTTGTAATTGGGTAGATATTAGACCTTTTGTATCTAACATTGATTTTATGAACGTCTGCCCTGAACTCAATTTTGTCACTTAAATATGGCGGACATTTACGCTTTAAGCCAGTTAATGTAAATGTAAACTTTTTTTCTAATATCCATAGGTATAGTGGACGTAATATTTTTAATGCAGCAATCTAATCTAATCCTTCAAGTGATATTGCAGACCATTGCGGTAACGTATCGAATTACAGTCGAACAAAGAGCCGACAACTTTAATTTCGCATAATATCTATTACGGCAAGTATACCTACTTTTTAAGTTATAGAACGAAAATCCATTTATAGTTGTATAGTTGATATGTTTCCACTTCATCATTTCCGTTATCCTCTTCGGAGGAATATAATATATATAATATAGACTGTAGTTCTTCATTCTCATAGTTAAAATCGTCAACATATCGACTCCTTGTTGAAGACGAGGTTCACTAAACGATGATAGAGACAAAAAGCATCATGGAGTGAATGGAATGAATCATATTTCTTTACTGTACATATTTATATAAAATCCCAATTTGAATTATAAATTGATCTTCTTAAAATTTTTTTTTATTAGACTTCAAGTGACAACTATAACCATTGGCACTATAGACTATAGAAAAGACAAAAAGACATATATAAATACATACACTATCTTAAAACATAAAATATGTAAAATACTAGGTAAAATATCAATCAAGTTTATATTTTGTGGTAGAGGTTAGTTGTTTTGAGGAATTTCAATGTCTTTGGGATTTCAGCGGTGCAGTTTAAAAGCTCTCTCAGGTTTGGTGTTAGGTTTAGGCGCTTGTATGTAATGGTGTATTCCGGCAGTCTGTGAGAAAATGTTTAACGGTTATGCACTATTGCAGTGACGGCAGACGGGAATGCTTTCAGAAGACATCAAGTAACCATTTGTGTATCTGGCATGGTTGATCCGCAATCGTCTAATGACAGCAGCTTTTCTCCTATTTGAGAAATCGAGGAAGAGACAGCCGATTAATGGTTGTATATCGTAAAGGGCTGTTTTGCCAGGACTCCTTGACGGACTTTTTGGAAAATAGTTTTATGTCATCTGGAAGCTGGAACGTTGTTGTGGTGATGGAAGAAGAGGCTTCTTTAGCATGGTGGTCAGCGTTTTCATTGCCAGTAATTCCAATGTGAGATGGGAGCCAGATAAGACAAACTATTACATCACGAGCTGAGAGGGTTTGATAGATGTCATGGATGTTTTGAACTATTGGAGGGTCAGTAAATTAGTATTGAGTGAATTAATTGAGTAAAGTGAATCGGTACAAATGACGACGCGCTTGACAGTAGAAGAGATTTGCTTAAAAGCTTGGAAGATGCTATACAACTCACCAGTGTGAACGCTACATGTTGAGGGCAACCGATAGGAACCTATTAGTTAGTGGTTGGTTGTGACGGAGCAGCCAACACCAAAGGAAGTTTTTGAGGCGTCTGTGTAGAGTACTACATCATATATGGTATTTTTTCTAATATTTCCAAAAATGCTTTCTTTATAAGTATGTTGGGCGATTCATTTATTTATTGAATATGGTAAGGGAGATATTGAATAGAGGAAGTTGTTTAGTCCAAGGAATGATATGAGGTTGGGGGAGCGGAGTGGTCATTGAAAGGTCGGTATTCTCATGTAATGGGAAAAGAATATGGGCAATATATTTTACGCTACGTTTGGAAGTAGTGTTGGAAGGATGATGGTGAGATATTGATGTAAACAAAGGGTTAACAGGGTTAGAAGATGTTGATGCAGGAGGAGGGATTGACGTCTTAGGAACAGGGGTGGCTCATTCGCTTCACAGTATAGACTAGCAGCTGGAATATAGAACGTAAAGCACCGAGAGAGAGTCGAAGGGCTGTATTGTGAATAGAGTTCAGTGAGTCGATGGTGGATTTGGAGGCTGCCATGTAAATAAAGCTGCCGTAGTCTAGTTTAGAACGGATGAGGGATCTGTGAACTCTTAATAAAGTATTTTCGTCGGATCCCCAGTGATAGTATGGCAGAGAGCTTTGATGATATTAAGTCTTTTGAGACAAATGCCTTTGAGTGTGTTGACATGAAGTTTCCAATTAAGCCGAGAATCGAAAGTCAATCCAAGAATTTTGAAATGATTAAAAGCAGGTCACAGGGAGTTATTAAAGAAGATTAGCGGTGTACCGGATGAGGATCTTCTGCTTAACTTTATGACCTTCGATTTACTTGGAGATAAGGATAGATGTAGGTTGTTGGCTCTATCTTGCAGCAAATTTACTGCGTTTTGTGGAAGTTTGCAGATGGTGGAAACAGATTTTCCATGGCAGTAGACAATTAAATCATCAGCATATCGAACACATTTGATGAGAGTAGGGAAGTTGGCGCATAAGTCGTTTATTGAAAGGATGAATAGGGTGGGACTTAATACAGATCCCTGAGGGACACCATCATTTTGGGTGTGAGGCTGGGAAAGTTTACCATTTGCAGAGACTCTAAATGACCTTGCAGTTAAACAGTTTTGTATGAAAAAGGGAATGTTGCCATGTAGTTTATATTGTGATAGTTTGTTGATTATTGCATTTCTGGAGATTGTATCAAAAGCACCTTCGATATCAAAGATAATTGCTACGAGATTCTGTTGATTATTTATTGCTGAGGAGATGTCGGTTTGCAATAGGACAAGGTTGTCACGAGTAGATCGATGACGTCGAAAAATTAAAATGTGATCTCTACCTTCAACTCCCTTCGAGTTACAGTCATCGAAATATATTTAACCCTGTATAATTAAAAATCTACTAGTAGAAGACAAACAGAATTCCATTTAAGATATTTGTTTTAATGTAAAGTTAACAACAGACCAACGCAATTGGTATTAAGTTAAGAGTACACGCAATATAATATTGAAAGGTTATCCATATATCTATGCAAACTTTTTTTGGGTCTCATGCAGTTCTAAGTTGAATTTCTATGGTGAGTTATCGATACTAAGTACTTCATATTGTAATTACTAACTTTCAAATTCCAATCAAACATGGTTTTTAAAAAGATCGATATACTTTGAACAATATACAGGGTGTACCAACCTTACGACAAACTTCGGTATATGGGTTATTTTAAGAGATATCAAAAAATGTTATTAACAAAAATAGTAGATGTGTTAAGGGGCCATATTTTGAAATTATATCGAACTATACAGAGTGCTACATAACTCCGTTACAAACCAAACATACGATTTTTCAAATGGGAACCCCTGTATATTATACCGAATTCGGATTGGTTACATTTTTTTTTGAAGTTTTTAATATAAGGTTTTGCCACGTTATACAGAGTCCTTCAAAAGATATGGACACGTTTATGTGAAAATCGTAGGTAAATCAACGCTCTGTAGCTTGTTATATTATGTTGAAGAAAAAAAATGTATTTTGCCAAAAAGAGTTTCGTAGCATGATGCAATATCTCCGTATCCCATTAAATTTCAATTGTTTCTTATACAGTGTGACCCATTTTTAATGGAAACACCCCCCTAAAATTTGAAGTTGTGAACAGATTTTAATAATTTTTTTTTGAAATGTCAACTACTAAAAGGTCTACCTTGGGACAAACTTTGAAATGTTTATTCCAATTTTCAGGGCATACTACGATATTTTTTCTTAGTCGAAAATCGAGATTTTTTATTAGCGATTTTTTTATTGAAAAAATCACTACGCCACTGGATTCAGAGTACCTCTAAACAGGTGTGACCAAAATTTCATGGAAAAATATTCATTAATAACAAAGTTATGACAACTCAGAAATTCGAAAACTCACAGAGCTAACAGTCACAAAAAACACTCCATATCAACAGATATAGCAATGGGAATATTCTTTTATGATTTCAACAAGTGCCGCTAGATGAAAAAAAAAACAAATAGCGTAAATTTTTTTAATGAAAATAACGGAACTACATTCACACAATTCAACTAATAATGAAGGAAGAAATTCTAATTAACGTAACTATGAAAACTAATTATTGAAATGTTTCGATTCAGTGCAACAATTAATTCCAACTCATATTCTAGAAGCCTCTACTAATCCACCACGTATTTCGATACATTTGTCGTAGCGCTTACGAATGTTTCTAATTACGTTCCTTAGTTCTTGTGGGGTAATATCTGCACATATCTGTCGAATTCTTGCACAAAGTTCATTTCTATCTCTTGAGCGGTTTTTGTAAACCTTTTGTGTAAGAAGTCCCCAGAGAAAAAAGTCCAAAACTGTGAGGTCTGGAGACCTGGGTGGCCACTCTATAAGCGGACTACCACGGCCTATCCATCGGTTTGGAAAATGTTCGTTAAGCCATTGCCTCACAGCTCTGGCAAAATGAACTGAACACCCATCTAACTGGACAATTAAATTTAATCGTTCATTGATTGGCAGCTCGTGAATAGCATCCCAAAACTCTGTGTTTAAAAATTCTAGAAACCTCTGCGCATTAATGTTTTCCTCAAAAAAGAAAGGACCAATAATACGTTCGTTCAATATCCCACACCAGACGTTGATTTTTTGGGAATACTGGCTTTTACAGTTTATTACCCAGTTAGGATTATTCGCTGCCCAATAGCGACAATTCTGTGATGACACTACTCCATTTGTAGTGAAAGTGGCTTCGTCGGTATATAAAATATTTCGTAGGAGATTTATATTGTTTAAATATTCTCCTTGGGCCCATAAACAATATTCCAGACGTCTTGCTTCGTCGCCTTCTTGCAGTGTATGTAAAAATTTTGGCTTGAAAGGTTTAATATTCTTCGCCTTGAGACATCTCCGAATAGTTTCTCGTGGAATACAGTAGAAAAAATTGACCTTTACCCTGACGTCATACCTACTAACCTCGCGAAATCAATCAATGAGTCAAAAATGGCTACAATTACTTTGTCGTGTGCGTAAATACGTTGACTGCTTGTTTATCTTGTTCAGCCACCGTCTAAGAAGTGAGGTTAAGTTGGATATATTCATTAAATGCGAAACAGAAAATTCTGTACTTATCGTGGAATAAAAATAATAAATTAGAGGTCTTGAAAAAAACGATTTTATAGAATTTATCTAAATGCAAATGATGGAACGATTTGAACAAAACTCGATGTATCAAAATAATGACAGTTGTCATAAGAGGTCAAAATAAATTCTTATGAATACAACCGATTAATCGTTTTTGGTGCTATCTCTTTTCAACATTTGGAAGTAATAATTAAAGTTACATAAGAACGTATGTTATTGCTTGAAAGACAAGTGTACGTATATTGTATGATGTGTTTTTACTGTCAGTAGAAAAGGATGAGGTATATAAAGTTTGTGTTTACCTACTACTGTTCATTGTTAGTGACGTCAGGGTAAAGGTCAATTTTTTCTACTGTATTCAAATCTAAGGTGGCATTCCTTATACTGGCATTAGGATTATTTCCGAAATAATCTAAAATGATTTGATCATTCCTGTCATTCCTGTTTCGTCTTTGTACAGGATTACTTTCTAACATCATTTTTGATACTGCACCAGTTTCATTGAATATTTTATTTATTTTATTTACCGTACCGCAGCTAATACGAGGACGATCTGGATGTCTCTCATTAAATATTCTACAAACCTCTCTAGCACTTCTAAAGTCATCTCCCGAAAGGCGTACAATTTCAATTTTCTCTCTTACGCTCAATCTTGCAGCCATGACACAAAATAATTCGAAGAATTGTAAGGTGAATATTGTTGACAATAGTACATTTAAATCTTTCACAAGTGTCAAACTGTAATATCATTTCCATGGCAACTAAGATTTAAATTGAAAAATGAATTAGGTCTTAGTTTTAGCACTCTGGTTTTAGTTAATTTGCGTGAAAACTTGATTGTAATTCCGTTATTTTCATTAAAAAAATTCACGCTATTTGTTTTTTTTTCTCATCTGGCTGTTGAAATCATAAAAAATATTCTCATGGCTATATCTGTTAATACCTATAGGGTGTTTTCTGTGTGAGTTTTCGAATTTTTGAGTTGTCATAACTTTGTTATTAATGAATATTTTTTCATGAAATTTTGGTCACACCTGTTTAGAGGCACTCTGAATCAAGTGGTGTAGTGATTTTTCCAATAAAAAAATCGCTAATAAAAAATCTCGATTTTCCACTAAGAAAAAATATCGTAGTATGCCCTGAAAATTGGAATAAACATTTCAAATTTAGTCTCAAGGTAGACCTTTTAGTAGTTGACATTTCAAAAAAAAAATTATTAAAATCTGTTCACAACTTCAAACTTTAGGGGGGTGTTTCCATTAAAAATGGGTCACACTGTATACAGGATGAACGGAAACTCGAACCTCCCATTTTCTTTCTTCTTTCAAATGGAACACCCTGTATTTTGTAGCAAAAATAGAATCTTCGATTATGTAACTTTAATTTTTGTCAAGGATTCCCTATACCCAAAGTTTATAAAAACAGAGTAATCTGGTAATATTTATTGTAACTAATTATTATTGACCTAATATGTGAAAGCATTAAACGTTGTATGTAACAAAAAATCCTAATTAATGATAAATTTTAATGAATAACTCACTCTAAGCAAAACTAGCCACCAAAAGTATAATCCCAACCGTAATATTAAACTAAAGGTTCAAAATGTTCACCGTTAACATCAATGCAATGCCGCAGAATAGTTCAAATGATTGACTAACATTTCTCAGCATATCAACGTTGGCAGATCGAAATGCCGCACTAATTATCTCTTTCAAGTCATCTCTAATAGCCGGGGATTTTATAAACTTATTCCTCACAAGACCCGAAAAAAATAAATATACTTTTGTTAAATCGGGTGACCGAGCTGGCCAATCAGTTGATGTTAACAGTGAACACTTTGAACCTTCAGCTTAATATTATGGTTAGGATTATACTTTTGGTAGCTAATTTTTTTAGAATAAATTTTTCATTAAAATTTATTATTAATTAGGATATTTTGTTACATACAACGTTTATTGCTTTCACATAATAGGTCAATAATAATAGTTTACAATAAATATTACCGGATAACTCTGTTTTTATAAACTTTGGATATGGGGATGCTTGACAAAAATTAAAGTCACATAATCGAAGAAGAAAGAAAATGGGAGATTCGAGTTTTCGCTCACCCTGTATATAAGAAAGAATATAATTGAAGTTTAATAGGATACGGAGATATTGCATCATGTTACGAAACTCTGTTTGGCAAAATACATTTTTTTTCTTCAACGTACAAGTTACAGAGCGTTGATTTACCTACGATTTTCACTTAAACGTGTCAATATCTTTCGAAGGACTCTGTATAACGTGGCAAAACCTCATATCAAAAGCTTCAAAAAAATGTAACCAATCCGAATCCGGTATAATATACAGGGGTTCCCATTTGAAAAATCATATGTTTGGTTAGTAACGGAGTTATGCAGCACTCTGTATAGTTTAATATAATTTCAAAATATGGACCTTCAGCACATCTACTATTTATGTTGATAATATTTTTTGATATCTCTTAAAATAACCCATATATACCGAAGTTTGTCGTAAGATTGGTACACCCTGTATATAAACACATTATCACGCAAACATCTGCATACAATAGTTTTATTGATACATTACATTATTTTATAAATTGATTTTGAGATTGAAAAGTAACGTGATAACTTTTAAAACTAACTCCAGTTTTAACTCAACAGATTCTTATGAGTTCCTCTATTTCTTTAACTAGCTATTTTTGTATTAATTATTTTCAGATGCTGCTAACATCTTCGTGGGTTCTGGACCTATTAATATTCTTTGGTGTTTCAACAATTTTAATTTTTCTATATTTTACAAGAAATTTTAATTACTGGAAGAAACGAGGACTTTATTCTCCAAAGCCAATTCCATTGTTTGGTAACGTTTATGATTCCTTCACGTTTAAAACAACGATCCATGAGAATTTAAAAAAATATTATGACCGTACTAGCGATCCTTT
>CAJUYG010004139.1:0-17818 GCA_910591675.1 Galerucella calmariensis
CAACAAATATTTTAATAAAAAGGAGTTAGAAACTGGATCCCCCATTTCCATGAAGATAGGAATAGGTCTGAAACAAAGAAAAATTAAACGCAGTACACTAAGTTACAAAGAAAAAAGAATTATTTTTGTTTGCTAGTCCTTTTATTATAATTATATTTTTTAATGATTAAGGGGACGGAAACTTTCATGAGCTGAGAAAATACGTATGATTTATGTTCTTGACAGGTGAACCAATCAAAATTAATATGACCTTTTGAATTTCTCGTACATTTCAAAAGATGAGAGGGGTCATATAAAGTTATTATTCTCTTTCCATTAACAAAAAAATAAGGACCAGGTTTCTTAATCGTCCAATGTCTACTCAATTGTCTCAGAGCTGCTCGATTTGTATTAGATTTGAATAAGATCACAAACAGTTGCCATTACATTTAAACCTACATCTTGTAGTGCTGAAATTACCTCTACAATAATCAATTTCAAATCTTCAGCTTTAACCTGATCCTTAGGAAAATAATAAGCCACTGGCTGCTTCCAAGCTTTATGCAATCCATTAATTACAAACACCAATGCATGATTGGCAGGTAGTAACCTTCTGCCTAAATTGCTACCAAGATCCTACAACTCTACAAATCCTACAACTTTGTCGCTAGCCACATCCAAAGTCAATTGTTCTTTTAAAGCTATTCCAAAAATATTTTCTGTTGCAATTTTTCGCAATACAACCATAACGAAATCTACCTGGTGATGACATTTTAAAGGTTCACTTATTTTTATTTCCTTATTAAAACTAAAATAAATTTAAACCTAAACTAATCCTAAATCCTACTCACCCTTGCCTCGCCCACGCCTCGCCATTAACAATTT
This sequence comes from Galerucella calmariensis, assembly GCA_910591675.1. Taxonomy (NCBI): domain Eukaryota; kingdom Metazoa; phylum Arthropoda; class Insecta; order Coleoptera; family Chrysomelidae; genus Galerucella; species Galerucella calmariensis. The sequence goes on from CAJUYG010004139.1 coordinate 865, forward strand.
TAATTTTTGACTTTGACACTTTCACTTTGACTTTGACAAACAGAAGCCAGATTCACATCAACCAATGTATGATTGATTTTGTAAATTTTCATTTTTATTGACTGTAAAGTCAATAAAAATGAATAGGATAATCGATGATATCCATAGACATTAAGGGCAAAATGTTGAAGTGAAAGGTGATTTATAATATTCTAAAGTATTTTATTCCATTCTGCTTATGTAAAAAGTCTTGTAGTTCTTACGACCGCAGCGACTCGATGCGCGGGTGGCGGAGCAGAAACGTTATGCCCAATACCGCCTATGCTTCAATCAGTCTCTTTTATTTTGTCTATGAAGGAATCAGTTCTATTTGATATTTTCAACCAGGCGCAAGGCATTACAATGGAAGAAAAGTTAATTTCGGCTGTTAATAAGCGAAAAGCAATATGGGACCCAGCAGACAAATTACGAAATAACTCCAAAAATTCGAAAGATTCTACACTCATACACTCACATATTAGAAAAAATTTCGGGGAACTTTTGCATCTTCCTGTAAACTCGCAGAAATTCTTTATCTGTGTAAGTTATACGCATGCACCCAACTCCTCTTATTTGTCAGATTAGTATACTTTAGAAAATAATTGTCACAGAGAAGAAGCCTTCTGGCAAATTTTGAAACACACACTGACTACACTCTAGACTGAACTTGATTTTGGGTTGGTACGATAATTTTCCGTCGACCAGTGCAGCCAAGGTATATTCACCCTCTACCTGCCAAGCTTCCCCCTTCACCCGCCTGCACTGCGGCCACGGGTTTATGGTTAACAAGGGCTAATAGTTTTTCTCTAAATCTGATCTGGAGACTTGATAAATATTCTAGTATGAGGATCTTCTGGCCTCTATACCCCTTTCGACAAAAGTACATGCTGGTAGCATCAAAAAATTTTGTTTTGCAGCGTCACCGTCTTTTGATCGTATATAAATCACAGGTTCGTTCTTTTTCCAGATGCGTATCATGGCTAAGTGGTACAATGGAATGGACCACCTTGCTATCTGGGTGAAGCCCATATTTTTCTAAATTTAAAAACCTCTTTATATGTGACCAGGAAAAATCTAACGTAAATTCATATTGGCATTTATAAAACTAACCCACTGTAATTAATGAAAAACTTAACTCATGGAAAATTAATTTTTTCAAGCGAAGGGTGTAACGTTATATTTGGCCACTATCATTGAAATATTTAAATATCTACCGGACGGCGAGTAGCCAGTCCTTTTTTCCTTACCATGTGATTCTCGTCGAGAACCTGTAGCACCGATCACCGCAGAAAGGCAAAGGTGAGGATCAGTATACACTGATATTGGTCAAATATTTCAATTCTTCTCTCCAATAGATAGAAATTAAGAACACACTATTAATATGTAAATTCTTTCTCGAAGCGGAGCATGTGAACAGGAAAGGAATATACAACGTATGTCGATTGCTCATCGCATAGTTCAATAATTTAATAGCGAGTAGTTAGAATAAGCTTTTTTTCTCCTGTGAACCATCAACCGATAAGGTTAAATTTTATTTATTGTGAGAGATTTACCTCAAACTTTATTTTTCTAAAGTGCATTCAATGTGAATGCACTTAGTACCTGCGACTTAGTACCTGAGACTTTGTACCTGGAAGTTTGTACCTGGAAGTTTGTACCTGGAACTTAGTACATGAAACTTTGTACCTGAGACTTTGTACCTGCCAATTTTCCGGACGAAGTAGTTTCCATGAGACATCTCAGACACGTAGAAAATTAAGGAAAGTGAATCAAGTAAAACAACGTGCTTCAACAAACAACAACAATTTTTTTTTTTATTTTACTGTCATATTAGTTTTTAAAGTCATTATACAACTTGTAAATTTAACAACGTTGTTCATATTCCTTCCCTTCCAACATTTCCAGCTTTGATGATGGTGGATGGTGAAGGTGGTGAAGGTGAGGTGAAAAACAAGTCGACTAATATTATTCAGGGTGGCGCCAATTTAGCTTTCTTGATTAACTTTAATTACATTTCTTAACTTGATTTATTAACTTATTAAATTCATTTGGTTTCTTAACTTCATTTATTATCTCATTATCTTCAATATAACTTCAATAACTTAAATAAAGTAGGATTACCCGCAAACCGGTAAGACTACTCCCTGAATTGATATTAGTTTGGTCTCCGAATTCACACCTGAGGTGCTCTCCACATTGAGTCGCCGTTGCAGTTTATCTTGCCTTATTATTTTAAATGAGTCTTCCCGTTTTTTTTCAAAGCAAATAGTAGCCGATGATGTTGAATTAAAACAATTTAACGAGGATAATATTTTTTCACAGAATAAAATAACCCTCTGAAGTATATCTATAACCGAATGCATAATTTGAAGCAATAAATTCCACATTTTAATTTCATCCAGCATTGACTGTAATTGAGTTGTTTTCCAATAACAACTCCTTATGGGAATCTCGATCTCTATAATGTCTTCAAATCAACTTAAAAATTCGATTATTCCACTTGTTCCAGCTGATTCAGCGATTATCCGTTAATAAACTCAATTACATCCGTAATCAGGAGCATTTGACTTCGATTTAGTCCGCGAAAATATATATGGCCCCATTAAACCAGTTTAGGATCTCTGGATTCTTCTTTTTGCTTTAGTAGAGGCGATTAGCTGCAGAAATAATTTAAATTTCTATCGTTTTATTTATTTCATAGTTATGTATTTTTCAGTTAACTCTATTTCCCAAATGGCGTAATGTATTGAAAGTAGTAAGTAATTAATTCATCCAACTGATAATTTTTATCGGTTGAGTGGTATAATCGAACCAGCTAAATAAGTCGGCCTGATGATACAAATAGCCAACAATTAATTTTGCTCATAGACCGATTCTATCTCTCATGTAGCGATACAGGCAATTCGAAATTGTCACGTATTGACTTATCGGTTGAATAACTTCATCTGGATTTGATCGAAATTACGATCGGTCTGTGTATAGGGTTGAATTAGCGGTGCTTTATTACATTTGTATTTTTAGATTTCAATTTTTTGGAGTTGAATTTGCAAAAATGAGTTCTTTATTACCACAACAACTTTCTTACAGATATTTGGATAGGTTATTTTTGATAATTCAGATAATCATCAATCTAATAATTTAACATGAAAAATATCCACCTTACTATTTCATACCAATTAAAAGGATTCTTTTTTCAGTTACTTCTTTTTTGTTACAGTGGCACTGGCGAGTAGGATTGGCGAAGGAAGAGGGGTGAGTGTTCGTTAATCTCTTTTTAAAATTTATAGTCGAATTTGGATTTAGATTCAATGCGATTAATTTTTATAATGTCCGTTGGATTCACGTCTAGTTTATTAAAAAGAATTAAAAGCGCTTTTCAATTATAACGTGGATTGAAAAACGATTTATGAAATGTATCACCACAGTATTTCGTACATGAGAACAAATTTCACAAAAATACGTCCTTTAATAGTCCAGTAACGATTACAGATAAAACGACGTTAGTTTTGGGTCATCCTGTATACAAAATACATGCAATTGAAAAATTTTAGCACCAAAATCCTCCGGCATCAGAAGATCAATAATTAGTTGGTGATGTTAAGTACTACAGGATGAGAATTGCATTGAGATTTTCACATGTAAAAGAGACCCTATCTTCAAGCGTACTCAGTAAAATCCAGTAAAATCCATATTCCGGGAATGAATACAATGAGCGAAGCTCAATATAATACACAGATTTGGCAAGTTTTTATCTTCCGTATGTAGAATCTCCACAGGAGCAACAGTGAGCAAGCACTATGTGTCCAAGAGGAAAGAAAATACTTCCCCTCCATAAAACACCCACCACTTTAGACTCACTTGGACTCGATACACTTCCCGGAGTGGGAGTACGACATTGGATCCCTGTTGTTGTATAGCTTTCTCTCCTTCACTAACACAATAGCCATACGGAAGACAATTATTTGCCGAATCTGTATATATAGTATGTTCAATTTAATGAAACATAACTTTGTTGAGCTGTAACCGTGTGAAACAACCTGTATATGAGTTTATAACCTTATATAATGTGTACATGTGGAAGACTTGATCGTAAAGGACACTCGCCATTTGGCCAAACGAAAAGCGAGGAAGAACAGATGAAGTGAATACAAAATCAATTGCAAAAAGTAATGCAGCTCGTCGTCTCCCATGCCCACTTTCACCATTTACTGTCATATGCCAATCCTAAAATAAATGGCATCTATATAGTTGGAAAATACCTGGATTTTCGGGAGAAAACATAATATTAGTACTCAAAAAATTTGGTTCATTCTTCCATCATTACCTATGTCTGCGAATTCTTCACGTATAACGAAATCATTTATGAAATATCAAGTTCATGGATATTTGTCTAGTCTGGATCGTTTTCTAACAGGACAAAAACATCTAAAGATTTGTTTTCAGTTAATGCAGTTTTTCTCCGCTCTGATTTGGATGAAAGTTTCACTGAGCCAGTTTCGTTAAGTACATTATGCTACGAGGGCCATTTTTTGAGGGCACGCTTAGGAGCCGGCTCATGATTTCTTGCTATTTTGTTACCTAATCATTGATTTTGCTGCTCCAGCCGTTCCCGAGAGACGTATGGTCCCTTACCGTAACATTAACTTGAGGTATACCGAGGAGCTCATTTGAGTAGCTAATTATAATTTCGAGATAAAGCAAATGTCTGCCGCAGCCTCATATTGCAGTGGCAAGGGTAGTTTTGACTGGCAGCAAAAGTTCCGGGATCATCCATATAGCTAGCGATACGAGCTTGGTTGTATATTTTTATGGTTCATGATCCATTGTGAATGATCCCGGAACTTTTGCTGCCAGTCAAAACTGCCGTTGCAATCAAATATGCCACTAGGCTCGTATCGTTAGCTTCCTCCGTTTCCGAGATATTGCACTTGGCTACCCTGAGTTAATGTTTCGGTAAGGGAACACGCGTTTCTTGGGAACGGCTGGAGCAACAAAATCAATTATTAGGTGACAAATTAGCAGCAAAATGGTAAGAAATTATGAGCCAGGTCCGTAAGGTGCCCTCTAAAATGGTCCCCGCAGCTTAATATACGCTTAATATACGCTCGGCCCAGATGCTTATCAGATGAGCTACTCTGATATAATGGAATTTTAATATTAATTACAGAAAAATGAAATTTAAAATTAGCGTTTCTTAAAAAAAGGCTTTTTTTAGGATATATCGAATTGATACCATTCTTTACGGACAGACTATACAGTGTGGAAACCACTTATGGAATATAATTCTTTATGTCATTATCTTAGAAAATTATAAGAAATGCCGAGACACGTCAACTTTTGAATTGAGTTGTGCGTTATGTAATCATAAATGTAAATGTACAGGGTGATTCACGCAAGTATGCCATAGTCGGTGTTGTTTTTTTTAATGAAACACCCTGTATTTTTGCATATTTTTGAAATCCTCTTAATGAGCCGATTCCAACAAACTAAATAATGTATGGTCAATTATGAAGTATACAGGGTGAAATTTTATTTTTACAGTTATTAAACACATACATAAATTACCTGATGTATTTGATTTTAATACATTAAAATAAATGCTGAAAACGTTCTCCACCTAGTTCTTGGCAATAGCACAGTCTCCTATAGAACTCCTCCTTAACTTTGTTTAAAGTTTTAGGTGAAATATCCCGTATTTCTGTAGTTATCCTGTCTTTGAGGTCTACAATGCTGGTTGGTTGTGTTGCACATACTTTGTTCTTGAGATAACCCCACAGAAAAAAATCTAACGGCGTAAAGTCTGGCGATCTAGCTGGCCACTCAATAGTAGGTACCTCTTCGTCCAATCCATTTATTGGGGAAGATTTCATCTAAATAAGTTCTTACCATTAAAGCATAATGGGGTGTTGCCCCGTCTTGCTGGAACCAAACATTTTCATTCGGTAAGCTAGGATCTATTGCGTTGGGATATAATCCAACGCAGGAATAACTCCATTTCAAAGCATATTTGAATATTTTCAGCTGTCAAATTTCCATCTATAAATATAGGACCAATAATATAGTCGCCTATGATACCGGCCCAAACGTTCACCTTTTGAGGGTACTGAGTATGTGTCTCACGCATCCAATCAGGTTTCTCTGCTAACCGATATTTACAGTTCTGTCGGTTTACCTCTCCATTTAATGTGAATGTTGATTCGTCAAAAAAAGGATGGTACCAGGAGCTATCTCATTTCTGTTCAGCTTATTCATCAATCTTTCGCAGAAATCCATTCTACGATCTGGATCGTCTTCTGTTAACTCCTGCACAAAAGTTAATTTGTAGGGATGAAGTTTTTCTTTATGGAGACATCTTAGAACAGTTGTATGACTAACATTATTTTCACGGGCAATTTGACGTGTACTTGAAGTTGGATTCTCTTCGAACCTTAACAAAATATCCACTTTCATATCATCTTCAACGAAGTGTGGTTTTCTTTTCAATGGTTTGACATGTCCAAGAGCTCTCTGAATTGTGCATGAATTTCAGACACCGTACTTTGTGAAATATTAGGCAATTCGGGATACCTGTGATTAAATAAGTTTGCCACTTCAACTTGACTTCTGCAGTTATCCCCGTACCCGATCATCATTAAAATCTCAATTCGGTGAGTCTCAGTTAAATATTTCATTGTTATGTCGACAAGGAAAGAGTGTTTGACAAAGATTTTACTTTTTCAGTATAAACTTTCAACACATCAACAACTGACAGAATAGAAAACAATCCACATTATTCACCGATTTTGTCTAATTATTGGCGTTTTAGGCAATTTTTAGGTATTTATGATAAAATTCATGGTTGTAGCAAGTTTTGTTTAATATACAAATACGTCTAACAATTAGTTAGTTTAGATTTTTGATGAATCCATATTTAGCTAATAAAAAAGTACCAGTATTTCAAATGTAATAAATTATTAATTTTAAAATTTCACCCTGTATAATTCATAATTGACCATACACTATTTAGTTTGTTGGAATCGGTTCATTAGGAGGATTTCAAAAATATGCAAATATACAGAGTGTTTCATTAAAAAAACAACACCGACTATGGCATACTTGCGTGAATCACCCTGTACATTTAAATTTATGTTTACATAACGCACAACTCAATTCAAAAGTTGACGTGTCTCGGCATTTTTTATAATTTTCTAAAATAATGACAAAGAATTTTATTCCATAAGTGGTTTTCACACTGTATAATATTATCGCCAAAAATAAAAATAGTTCACTGATTCACAAATTACAAGCTTCTCCATACTTTTCTTATAAAAATAAAGTTAATCACTATAAAGTATTCAACTCTAACTCACAACCACTCCGCTTATATTTTTTAATAGAGATTTCAACCGTCACAAAATAAACCCAATGAATTTTAAATCACGAAGACAATCCCTTCAAGTTACAGTTATCACCTACGCCAACCTTGCCGTTGGAAGATACTCAGAAAGTCTTTACTCCCCCTTCTATCAATATGTCAGTGCCCCACTAACAATAAATTTCTGTTAGAACCACAAAGTTTGGCAGTTCGTTCTAAATAGACAAAAAACCACCATAAACATCTTTAGTTGCAGTAGTAGTTATTCAAGAAGTGTACAATAGGCATCACAAATTATATCTTTCACTTTTCAGAAACATTAAATAAGATTACGCTTGGATTGCTGAAGTAGGGTGTGGATATTATCTTAATCTGCCATTTTACTTCTTGACACCTTTGAAATTGTTCCCCTAAATCTAGATGTTTGCAATTAAATTAATCCTTCGTTACTCTCGAATAGACGTAACAGTTCCAAGAAAATGAAGCATGCTAATAATATAAGACAAATATTTATAATTGGGATGGGCAAATTAGCTCAAAGAACAGCCAAAAGACGGAATATTGATAATTATTTCAATGAATTGTAATATAATCGTCGGAATGATATCAAATATCGAAAAAAATTATCAATATTTTAAAATATTTTTTCATGAGAGTTGAATTTATTAGAAACAGTTAGTTTCATTGGAAAAGTGATTGAAATTTTTGATTTCAAAGCAACAAAAATTCTAAAATCGAAATATAATTGTGCGGCTGTCAAACAATACCTAAAAGTAATGAGCTTAATGAATTTATTCAAATTGGTATGAAGGTATTAAAAATATATACACTACCAGTTACATAATTCATTTCTGTTTGATTCGTTATTTAACATTGCTTTGGAATTAATATCAAAATAGAATGTAGATATATTTTCCAGTTTTAACCAAACTATTTAATGGAAAAATGTTTGTGCTAGCATATTAATAAAAAATATTATCAACTCTATATCGATTCAATTGAATTATTCACGTCTGTATTTGAATGCTTTTCAAATATTCAGACTCTTGATTTATTGGAAATATTTATACTGTGGCGAACAAAGTGGATGCAATTTGGTTAAATTTGTTATTTGAACAATACAATGCGTCCATAAAGTACCTAACGCATACTTAAGACATTCTTCACTAGCTAAATATATAGCAGCATTCTATAATAAGTCGATCTATGATTTTAATTTACTATTTTTTTAAGAAAAATCTGTGGTACAAGGTGAGAAGCCTCCAAATATGAGGGTTTTTTCAAATAAAGCTGAGCTACTTTCAAAAATCTGAATTCTAAATTAGCACAGGGTGGACAAAAATGCAAAAGTGGGTCATGACAATTTATTATTATCATTCTATTTTAGCTTAACGTGCATCGACTGCGCTGGTCATCGGCACAGAAAAAAAATACAATAGTTACAAATATCTACATAAGTTGAATATGTATGAATGTATGTATGTGTGATTTTTGGGGTGACATTCACTGAGACCTAAAAGATCTATTGTACCCCCTTACTTCTACTCAGTTTCTGAGGAGAGTCTCAGAAACTAGTAGTTCCTTTAGTCTTATTTCCCGGAGGAATTTTAGGATGTCTGCAGGCTTCAACTTAGGCAAATGTTCCTCTTCTATCCAGTAATCTCCCAGATGCTGTGCTCTAGGATTCTGAAGTGCTGTGCAGTTGGAAAGTATGTGGATGGAGGTTTCTTCTTCCATTCCAAAAAATCTGCATTCTTCTTCCTCCACTATTTTGAGCTTTTTCAGGTGCCCATTCAGGCGACAATGTCCCGTTAGGATCCCTGTTAAAACTCTTAGCGCAGTTTTACTTTGACTTATGCATTCTTTTGATCTCAACAGGTTGTAGTCACCCAGAAGAGTCTTTGATTGTATAAGCCCCACTAGATCTTTCCAATGGTCAGATCTTCTCTTTTTCTCGGCTTTACTTATTTCTTCCAATATTACATTGGGGCTGATTCCGCAAAAGGGTTCGGGCCCCCAGAAAGGTATTTCAGTCGCCCTCTTTGCTAGTTCATCTGCTATTTCATTTCCTTCTATTCCAGTGTGTCCTGGAATCCATAGTAAGGTGACTATGTTGTTCTCGCCTAGTTCATTGAGTTTGTCTAGGCATTCCCACACCATTTTGGAACTGATTACACAAGAGCTTAGTGCCTTAATGGCTGCTTGACTATCCGACATTATGATAATCCTTTGTCTTCTGTATCCTTTATCAATATTGAACTGGGCGCACTTTCTTATGGCGTGGATTTCCGCTTGAAAGATACTTGGGGTTTTTCCCAAGCTTTCAGAGTGTTTGGTTCCTGGCCCGAACACTCCTATCCCAGTTCCTTCTATTGCTTTTGAGACGTCTGTGTACCATTGAATGGCATTCTTTCCAAGTCTGGTAATGGTATTTGGATCCCATTCCTTCTTGTTGCTCATTTCCGTAACGAATTTCTTTGAAAAGTTATACTTTTTCATCATACCGTCTTGTGGCATGTCCCAGGTTGTCTGATTTCTAAGAAGTGAGGAGGTGTTTTTTTTAATGATTTCCTCTCTACTTAGTCTGTATCTTGTTCTTTCTGCAACACTTTCCACCACCATATGTAAATGGGTGAGGTTGAGAATCACTTCCATGGCTGCCGTTGGGCATGTTCTCATTGCTCCTGTAATGCATATACAGGCTAGTCTTTGAATTTTGGAGAGGTTTTCTCCCGTCGTCAATAGGCTAGTTGAATAACAATTATCACTATTTTATGGTAGAGATAAGTAGCTTTCGAAAACTGTAAGACTTTCTTTATCTCGGTGGGGCAGTGCAGCATTTCCTTGAGGTTAGGCCTTGGGTCAAATTGTTGATATGTAGCGAAAAATTGTTTGCAGTCAGTCAGTATGTGCCTAACGGTCACTATATCACTAAAACTATGGCAAACGGAACGATTTCCTGAAGACATTAGATACCCGTGTGTGAGTTTGGAGTGGCTGATTCGGATTTATCTGATTATGGTAGCTTCTCTCCGGGCTAAAAAGTTGAGGGAGACAGGAGAAGTAGAGGGATAGATACCATGAAGTACTACTGTCATGCTATTACGCCATAGATGTCGCTAAGATTCTTGCATAATGGTTTTGAAGTGGGACTTGAGGGCGGTTGCATCAATCACGTTGTCAAAATTAATATTCACAAGTGCTTTTTTTCGAATCTTATGATCCTTATTTTGAGAAGTGCCATCTGTAATCCTACATTGCGGATGTGTCATTTGTTTATGAGTAGAATAGCGCTCCTTAATGCTCAATGGTGGCGCCAAAATCATGCTTGCCAACTGGTTTTTAATGAAGATACTTGTGAAGCTTCGAAATCCAGTCTAGCAAACGTATTTGGGATACATGATTTCACATTATGATTAGTTTTAATACTGATTTTGGCGCCCTCTAACGTGGCACCCGGAGACATATGTCCCCCCCTGCCCCTCCCCAGCTACGCTTCTGTTACAATTAAAATCACTTTTAATATTTTATATTTTTATTCCAACAAATTGCTATCACCCGACTATTGATTTCGAGAAAACTTGGGAAATATGGAACAATAATTGTATTTTTCTCCGATCGTGGGAGTAGTGACACTATTTTGAACTGTTTTCTATGCGCAAAGCTCAACATTCCAGAATAGTGGGCAGTTGCTAAGCAATTAGAAAATAACAGTGCGGTAATATTCTTACCGCACTGTTGTAGCGTGCGGTAATGTTACAAATGATACAAAGTATGGTTTTAATTTTTATATTGATAAAGTTGTTATAAAGGAAATAAAAGAAACATCTAATTTATAACGATATTTTTGAACAAAAATTAATTTTTGTTAATATTTATATTTATTGTACAGTTTGTACAATTTGTAAATTGTACTGGAGGGCAAAATTTGCATTTTGGTGAAATTGTTTTTGTGCTATTTACTTTTTATATTGTTCTGTTCAGTTCTGTTCATTAAAAAAATATAAATCTTCCTATTTTTTGTTGTTCCTTTTGTGTAATGAATGAAGAAATATATTATTTAGGACCACTTAAATGTATGTAGGGCTAAGACGTCGGTAAGTAACTCACTCACCGACGTCTGAACGGTAAGTAAATCACTTACCGACGTGTTAGACTTAGAACCAGTAAACTCAACCTACCGTTCTGACAACCGATGCTGTAAATAAACAAAAAAAATCAATCGCGCGAAAAAATTTTAATTCATATTAGTATTTTAACGAGTGAGAGACACCTACAAACGTTTTCTTTAGGGAACTTCAAAATCTACGATCAACCAATTTTCATATAGGTACACAAAATGTAAAGCAAATTAAATCTATTTTTTTCATACATCTGTTACTTGAATAAATGGAATACTTTAATCTATTGCCATATAAGCAAGATATATTTGTAGCGGAAATGGTCCTTTTCCTCTAAACTATTTATCAGTTCAAATGGTAGACTTTAATGGTTTGGTTGGTGTTAGTATTATTTCCGCACTTGTTGAATGGGAATGGACGGTCAAATCTCCCACAAAATCCGGGTATATTTTCAAGTTTGTGTTTGTTAAGTGGCAAGGACGATAGAATTTACGCTTTAAAATCAATTCCCTAACATAACACAAACAGGGAATGTGGGTTTCAAAAGAGGGTTGGGAAAAACAGTGATCTTAATATGTTAAAAACAGAGAGAAAATGAATACAAATGTAGCTTAACAATTTTAATGGAATTATATTTGCTTGATTTTCAATATTTTTGTAATCTGAATAATTTCAGTGTCTAGTTTAAGCCATTGGAAATATTTCATGGTTAATTCTGGACAATTTCATTATGTTCAGACATTAACAAAAATTTTCCTTCCCCAACCCCATTTAAATAGTCCTTTCGGACAATTCAAATGTAAATTTAAAATCAAAAACTAGTTCTTTAAATCCCCCCCCCTTTTGGCATAGTCCATTAGGCTAACATTTTAATTAACTTCAAATTAGTTTAATATTTCCAATGTTTTTCCATTTCCTTTTCTTTCCTTACCACTCAAATAAACTTGTAATTTATTTGATATAAATATGTTTCAACATATAAAAAAAAATTTTTTTGGCAACAACCTATTGTTCTTTGGATTATATATTTCATACAGGTAACTATATTTTTGCGCGATCGATCTTTTTTGTTTATTTACAGCATCGGTTGTCAGGTTGGTAGGTTGTGTTTACTGGTTTCTAAGTCTAACACGTCGGTAAGTGATTTACTTACCGTTCAGACGTCGGTAAGTAAACTACGTCCTAGCCCTACTTACATTTAAGTGGTCCTAAATAATATATTACTACATTCATTACACAAAAGAAACAAAAAAAATAAGAAGATTGATATTTTTAATGAACAGATTCGAACAGAACAATATAAAAAGTAATAAATAGCATGAAAACAATTTCACCAAAATGCAAATTATATTTTAAACTGATCGAGAAGTATAAATGTCACTTTTGACATTTCGTTCATTTCGAAGAAATTGAAATTATTTTATTCGAAATTCGAATATTTCAATACGATGGCGCAGAAAATGGTATAAGCATTTCGAACGTTAAGGGTAATACCGGTCTCCAGCAAAATTGGAGGCCTCGCCATGCTCAGCCTCCAAACATTGCTGTCGACCGGTAAACAACCCTTACCGTTCTTGATACTCAATATACTATTTATTTTATTTCAATTTGACTACCAACTTTTATAATTTATATTGTCAAAGTTGTAATTTGTAAGATTCTCATTAACCTTTTTAATTTTAATTATAATAATATTATTTTTTTTTAATTCAATATCAACAATTGTAATATTCTCAATTTTGTATTAATAACTATAATATTATTTTCACATTCATTTTATATCTATTAACAGCTCTTGCTTAATTATTTTAACAGAATCTTGTAAGATCTTCATGTATTAAGTTTACCATTTCTCTTTATATTGTATCCTGATGATGGTAATATTGTACCGAAACTAGAAGCGCATCATAAGTGTCCTTTTGAGGAACTTTTATTAGATTTTGTGGTTTGGACTTTGAGTTTTATTGAACCATTGGTTTAATTTCATATAACCACATTTGAGATATGGATGAGCTCTTAGAGTTGAATAATTGCTTTGGAAACTACATCTGTAACTAAACAGATAACCCCCACAGGGATGGATGCAATAATTATAGACACCATTTTTAAAAAATATGCTGTGTATGTATGTTTCCGTTCAAGTTTCATCCCAGAATAATCCCCAATACTTCGTACTGTTAACGTTATTTATAATTTAATTTATTATTTTTTCAAATCTTGAAATCATTTGAATATTGAATTAATATTTTTTTGGAAAAAGAGCATGCAGTATTTATTCCTTATCAACCATGTCTTGTATTTTTCCCAATCACTATTCACCCTTACTTCTTTGATTGTCTAAACCCTGCTAGATATTCCCAATGGTCAGACCTCTTTCTCGGCTTCGCATATTTCTCCGCCGCAAAAGGGTGTTTCAGTCCCCTTTTTTTCTAGCTTATCTGCCATTTCATTTATCTCGGTATATACTCATAAAAGATTTTATTTGAAGAAAATTGATTTTCCCGCCTACCTATATCCAAACTATGCATTTCCTGGCCTAATTTTAGGGAGCAAAGTTCGCCCTAGTGCGAAAAAGTACTTCTACTCCCTAGGAAGGAAAGGTAAAAGTGACATGGTACGTCATCAATGAAATAAATTATACGGCATTGACAACCTATACTATATAATATTATATAAGTATAAATTTTACCGTTTATTTTAGAAAAACACCTTGTATTTTGCAAAATGGTAGAAATCAGTTGTTATTTTAATTTAACGATTCTCACATTAACAATTTGACTTCAATCCATAGATGCATCCGGTTTTCGAATTTAGGACAGAAATTATTTTTTGTCTTATTTTTTGGGAATCAAACCACAATAATGTTTTTTATTTTTCCATTTCGACGTTTCGGTAGCGTTCCAGCTACCTTTGTCAAGATTAACTAATAATAATAGTAGTTTACCTAACTAGTGCGGAAAGTGATACTTTTCCGCACGCTATTGCAGATGGCCGAACGACGCTTTAGCGGAGTTCGGCCAGCAATCGCGTGCGGAAAAGTCACTTTACGCACGTGTTAGGTACACTATTTTTTCTACTAGCATGCGGAAATAAGCTCAAAAGTTAACATAAAGAAACATTTCCTATTAAATACATATCAACAAACTAATTATTATTATTTGACATTCATTCAATGAGACTTATACCAAGGCCATTTAAAAATGATTAAAAAATAAGTTTTTTTTATTGAAAATTATAGCAGAATTATAATAAATTTATCAATTTTTCAGTCATTTGGTAAACTACAATCATACAAATATGTATTTTAAATATTCAAATGTCAGTATACTCCCCAAAAACTTGACAAATTTACATTTCCGCACTAGTGCGGAAAAGTGACTCTTTCCGCACGCTTTTTAGTGCGGAAAAGATTCACTTTCCGCACGTTAGTAGAAAAAATAATTTTTGGTCCCTATCTGACACAACGAAAAAAATATGACAACTAGACAATCAATAATATTTTGAAGTTTAAGACTACAAAACTTTGTTGTCAAATTTAATTAAGGTCCATTTATAGTAAATCACATCTCTGGTAAAATGTGAAATAAAATATTTTATTTTATGACATTCCAAAGATATGAAAGTCTACTAGAAATGGTATCCAGTGAAGTGCACGTTCCAGGAACGGTTTTTATTGGGATAGCGCTTTTTTTTCGCTTATTTTGGAAATGTTGTTAATAAAACGCGTTTGTTGTTACTTTTTTGTGTATGATTATTTTTGTTTTTAAAATATGTATGACTCAGTTCGGTGATTTTGTGTATTGAAGTGTGTATCGATTAACAACTATTCCAATGATAAATCATAAGAAAACCTGGATAAAAACTTATGATGTTATCCTGATAACGCAGGTAATTGATTATTGGAAATTTCTCCTTCTAACATTGGTAACCAAATTGACATTGACATTGACATTTTACTCGAAAATCATCATCTGTCAGTGCCAAGCTTCTCCCTATTACGGCGCGATAATAGTTTTCTTGCGATTTGTCTATAACAAATTATTGTTGGAACTCCTTTGACTTCAGAAATTAACTTTTATAATGCTTCAGGGTGTACCTCCAATTTAAATATAACAAATAATAAGTAGATTTGTTCTATATTTGCTGTTTACTTTGCCAAGAAATGCAATGAAATATACCTCAGTTTCTTACATTCTGAATTCTGAGCAGTTGGCGATAAAATTTTGTATGCACCACGTCAGAAAAGTGTCTTTATCGAACTCGCCTGTTATTCACCTCGCTTCGCTCGTCTCATAATTTCAGACTCGTCCGATAAAGAATCACTTTACTGCCTTGGTACATAAATAACTATTATTTCACATTTTACCAGAGATATGATCTACTATGAATGGACCTTAATAAAATTTGACAACAGAGTTTTGTAGTCTTGAACTTCAAAATATTATTGATTGTCCAGTTGTCATATTTTTTTCGTTGTGTCAGATAGGGACCAAAAATTATTTTATTATTAGTTAATCTTGACAAAGGTAGCTGGAACGCTACCGAAACGTCGAAATAAAAAATAAAAAACATTATTGTGGTTTGATTCCCAGAAAACAAGAGAAAAAATAATAAATATTGCCACAAGGAACTTACAGAAGATATTTAGGACAGAAATATTCTATAGCATGCTATGGTCCTTTGGCAGATTAACAGTTTCAAAGTGAGTTGGGTCACAGAGTACACCATCTGTACTCTGTGGTTAGGTACTGCTCTATAATACATCAACAAAATATAAAATGATGTTTAAAAAATGAGTGATTCAAACGAATTTGAGAGAGCCGGAAAAATCATGTGTATAACATGGGAGTAAAATACCTTTTCCTCCCTTGCCCGCCCTCCGCTAAGCGTCGGGCAGTAAACTTCATTCTCGGGAGAAAAAGTAGCATTTTGCTCCCTTGTTCTACAAATAGCTATTATTGTATTCAGATTTAAGAATATTTTTGTGTCTTGATGATGGAAGTAAACAACAAAAAGTTAATATCTCTTTGTATTCAAAGAAGATAGAGAGATGAATATACCTTAATGTAGGAAAAATTCCTATAAGTTTATAAACAAAATTATTCAAACATATATACTATATGTATCAACATCTCTTAGGGCCGGTATTATAATGTCAAGTTGACCGAAGGTTGAGTCACAACCTGGGGTCAAACTGCAATATCCGTATTACAAACATCAAACGAGAGTCGAACTGATGGTTAACCGTCCGTTCGTCCAACCGTAGATTCCGCAGATTCTCCTTGTACTTCGCTTTTGTGCTACAGGGTGTATGTTGCAAACTGTTGGATATTAGTGAGACAGTGTAGCCCACGCAGGTAGAAAAGTTTAAATCTTCGTTTGGTCAACTTCTACCCAAAATCTTGTTATAAAACAAAAAAGGTAGAACGTGTCGCGGGACACACGGTAGGAACTTTAGTTC
>CAJUYG010004140.1:0-13774 GCA_910591675.1 Galerucella calmariensis
CCTTCTCGATATTTAAGGTTTTGCACTTGTCTAATCCAAATCCCATTTGTATATCACTGGAGAATTTTTCAGTGATATACAAATGGGATTTGGATTAGACAAGTGCAAAACCTTAAATATCGAGAATGGTAAAATCGTTAACGGAGATGTGTTACTACCCAATGGGAATATTATAACTGCCATGCAAAATGGCGAGACCTACAAATATCTAGGATTTCAGCAAGCTAAGCTATTAGACCAAAAGCAAGCAAAAATCAAAATTAGGAGCCAGTTCACTCAAAGGGTAACTACTTTATTGAAATTCCAGTTGAACGCAGGAAATCTAGCAAAAGCATCGCCATACGCCATCACCTACGCCATACCGATCCTGACATACTCATATGGAATTCTGAAGTGGACAAAGACAGAGCTGGAGGATATTCAAAGAACAACCCGTACCATGATGACCAAACACAAATGTCACCATCCGACATCATCAGTTATTAGGACAACACTACCAAGAAGAGAGGGAGGGAGAGGTCTAGTGGACATAGTGAATTTACAAAACAAACAAATATCTAGACTCCAAGAATTCTTCATTGCCAAGGCTGAAACATCTGAATTGCATGAGATGGTCGCAAAAGCAGATAAAAACTATTCCCCCTTAAATCTTGTAGTTAAAGAAAAAACAACTTACGTAGTAGCACCAGCTAGACTTACCGCAAATAAACGTGAAAAACATGTAAATTTGCTGCTTATTCAAAATAAATATTATCCGAGATTGAACGATTATGAGGCTCCGCCTGCAGATGATGACGACAAATCTGAAATCAGATTTCATTATGTTTGGATCAAAGACATGTCTCGACTACTTAATTATCAACTCACCAAAAATGGTCATAAAAAATTCATTTGCGACCGCTGTTTAAATTATTATACAAGCTCAGATAAATTAGCTGAGCATGAAGAACTTTGTTCTGATTTGAATAAATGTAAAATGTCTCCACCTAAATATGAGCACGTTCAATTTAGGAATTTTACATATAAACAAACTACGCCATTTATAATTTATGCTGATTTTGAATGTCAATTGGAAAATGTTGCTACAAATATAGCTCATAAAATAACAAGAACAACTAAATATCAAAAACATGTGCCATATAGTGCAGGCTACTACGTGAAGTGTTCATATGATAATAGTCTTTCCTATTTTAAAAGCCACCGAGGATCGGACTGTATGGATTGGTTTGCTAATGAAATGACTGATGTGTCTAGACTTGTAAATTCTAAAATAAAAACGATTATACCTATGGCTGAGAAGCTTGATCTGCGTAAAGCACAAAGCTGTCATATATGTGAAAAAGACTTCGCTTGCAAAGACAAAATCGTTAGGGATCACGATCATTTTACAGGACAGTTTAGAGGATTTGCACATGAAGCATGCAACCTGAACTTTAAAAAATTGTTTGTTGTTCCTGTTGTATTCCATAACTTAAGCGGATATGACAGCAATTTCATGATTGTTGACCTCTGTAAACGAGGCCGTTTGAGCGTACTTCCCATTAATAAAGAAAAATATATTTCTTTTACCCTGTATTCCGATGAAAATGATATAAAATTACGATTTATTGATTCGTTCAGATTTATGGGAGCTTCACTCGATGAATTAGCATCAATTTTAGATATTAAAGAGAAAAAAAATTTGAAACAAGGGTTTCAGGGTGTAGATGATGAAGCTTTTAAATTACTATCTTGCAAAGGCGTTTTATGCTATGATTATATTGATAGTTTAGCTAAATTAGAAGAAACTTGTTTACCGCCAATTGATGAGTTTTACAATAAATTATGCGATGACGATATTGGTGAGGCAAAGTACAGTCATGCGCAAAAAGTGTGGCATACTTTTAATTGTAAAAATTTGGGTGAATATTCAGACATTTATTTAAAGACAGATATTTTGCTCCTTGCTGATGTTTTTGAACAATTCAGACAAAAGTGTCGAGATACATACCATTTAGATCCTGCATGGTACTATACTATGCCAGGGTATACATGGGATTGTATGCTTAAATTCACTGAATGCAAATTAGAATTACTTAAGGACATAGATATGATCATGTTTATCGAAAAAGGTATCAGAGGCGGAATATCTATATGTAGCAACCGATTTTCGGAAGCTAACAATAAATACATGCATGACTATGACCCAACAAAGCCCTCGAAATATCTTATGTACTTGAATGTTAATAACCTGTATGGTTGGGCTATGAGTGAGCCCTTGCCCTACGAAGGCTTCAAATGGGTGGATACCAAGTTCAGCGTTGAACCATGTTCTGGGTACATGGATATTTCATCGATTCCAGACGATTCGCCAGAAGGTTATATCTTCCAAGTTGACCTCGAATACCCACTCGAATTACATGATACTCACAAAGATCTACCATTTGCTGCTGAGCACCGCATTCCGTCAGGATCAAAATTACCAAAATTACTGACAACGCTTTATAACAAGGAAGAATATATTATGCATTATAGAAATTTGAAGCAGGCTCTAAATAATGGATTAAAATTAACCAAAATACATAAAGTGTTACAATTCAAACAGTCAACATGGCTGAAGTCTTACATCGAGCTTAATACTCGATTGCGGACTGCAGCTACGAACGACTTTGAAAAGAATCTTTTCAAATTGATGAATAATGCGGTGTTTGGTAAGACCATGGAGAACATCAGACGCCACAGATCTGTGAAATTGGTGAGACAATGGGAGGGACGTTATGGCGCCAAAAACTTGATTGCAAGTTTTCGGTTTCATAGCAGAACAATTTTAGATGAAAATCTGGTAGCTATTGAATTAACTAAAGCTGAAGTGACATTTAATAAACCTCTGTATATAGGAATGGCAATTCTAGACATTTCCAAGATATGCATGTATGATTTCCATTATAACTACATGCTACCAAAATTAGGTGTCAACAAGTGCAAGTTAATGTACATGGATACCGACAGTTTTGTCTACGAATTGCAGTGCGCAGATGCTTATGAGGAAGTGATAAAGGCTGATTTATCTAAATTTGATACTTCTGACTATGCCGAAAATAACTTATATAGCATGCCTCGAGTTAATAAAAAAATTATTGGTCTTTTAAAGGATGAGTCAAAGGGTCAAATTATGACTCATTTTGTTGGACTTAGGTCAAAAATGTATACCTACAAGTTGCAAATAAATGATAAAGACAGAGAAAATGAAAAACTCCGCCTAAAGCGAAAGCAACTCGGCAAAACAAGAATAAAAAATGATTTGAAAAATTTAGGTATAACAAAAAAGTCTAAAGGTGTAAAATCCAATGTAGTGAAAAATAAAATAACGTATGATGATTATGAAACATGTTTAAAAGATTTTAAAATACACTCATCAAGCCAACGATGTATTCGGGCCTATGCACATAAAGTTTTCAGTATAGAACAAACAAAAATTAGTCTAAGTCCGCATGACGATAAACGTCATTTAATGCCAGGTACATTTGATACGCTTCCTTGGGGACACTATAGCTTAAACTAATTTTTTTTTTGTTATCGTAGATAATGAAGCAGCCTGTAAAGTTGAAAGAGATATGCATAAAATCTGTTTGCGAAAATGTTGTTAATTTAGCCGAATTAATGGAGCTATCTCTATTACCGGAGATACTTATGAAATTAATCATGAAAAAGTACCCATTCTACAGGTGGAGAGCGATAAATAAACAAGCGAAACTAGGACCATTTGCAGAGATACAATTCATAGGCTGTTCAAAATTTATAAGAACAGCGATGAGAAACACTCTTTTAAATGCGGATGAAACAAGTCACGATGTAAGAACAGCGATGAGAAACACTATTTTAAATGCGGATGAAACAAGTCACGAATTTGATGAATCTGAATATTGTGTTTGGACAAATTATTATAAAATAAAAAATTACAACCTTCGGGTTTGTAAGACATGTTTTTCGAATATAAAAAATTTCCACAATTCACAACAAAAGTCATTGTTTGCTATTTTCGATCATTTCCATGAACTATATGAAGATTACCTCATAATTACAGATGTGTTTCAATCCCAATTTTATTGGTGTCAGAGCTGTTTTAGCCATGTTTTGTGTGATATAAAGGATGTGGAGTCATGCGTGAGATCACTTCACTCGTATCCAAAAAGCACCAGGTTCATCGATTCAGAAGATAGCGAGACTGAAATCGATGAATTAATGTGAAGGTTGGCTTTGAAAATTACAAAAAATTACTCTCCTCTCTCTTTTTTGTGTATTGCTTAAATTTATATATGTATTGCTTTAAATTTATATATGTATTGCTTTAAATACTGATAAGCCCGAGCTGATAAGCGGTCGGCGGGCTGTCTCGCTGAAGTTATATGTATTGCTTTAAATTTTGGTTTAAAATAAAATATTATTTCAAATATGTTTTTAATTTCCCTGCTATCCACCTATTGAAGGAGTAAGGTTACATGAGAAACTCTTCAAAAAAAAATGATGGGTTTGATTTGTGTATTTTTGGTAAGTTCAAGAAAACACACATGCCAATAATATAACTATTTATTTAAATCATTGATAACTTTAAGTTTATAAAAGTATACATATTCTCTGAGAGCGTTGTTTAACATATCGTTTGGAGTTATGGAACAAAATGCATTTAAAATTTGTAAAGGACTTTCAGAGGTGATAGTTTTACAGAAATCCAAAACATTATAATAATACTGACAAAAATTTAAATTTTCCAACATAGCTATACGTTGTATAATTAAATTATTCAATTTTAAAATTTGGGATACTTCTTCTTCATCCATGTAATACTCGACGTCATGTTTCCTCACAAAAATTACCGTACAGTCATCGTAATTTAATGGGGTAATGGTGCAGTAGTCTCCACATGGAATCGAATCAGGTTTGAACTCATCTACGGTCATCTGTTGCATCATTATTGAAATAAAGGTATGCCATTCGTGAATGCCAAAGGAAATTTTACCGAACTTGAGCTGCTGAGATAGAATTACAGCAGGCGTGAATGATCTAGCAGGACTTATTCCACATTTTACTTCATAACCAGAAATTGAATATTGTGTTGAAAGCAGGTACACATTTTCAGACTTTGCAGCAAACTCATAGTTTTTCAAAATTGTATCCAGCTCTGCAGTATAGTTATTATCACTACTACTACTGTCGTAACCACTACTGACACCTTGATAACTCATGTTGCTAACTGAGTTTGAGATCTGAAACGACTCCAATTTATAGCGTGTGTGGCCTTTTACGTCATAAAACATCAACTCCATTAATCCAGCTGTTATGTTTTTTGTCTAAGCCTAACCATTTCACGAGCAGTTTCTTGCCTTTACGTCTAAGAACTTTTTCCACCAAGTAAACGTCCGGATTCGATGTTTTCTGTAGTTCTTCGTCATAGAAGCAGCCGCTGATTGGTGTCCCTTGCATGTCTTCAAGTAAATACGTAGCAGGATTGGTAATTTTAACTTTGATGATTTTGAATAGTTCTGTAGTCCAATTGGGTGTATATCCTTTTTCAAAGACATGTTTTGCCTTGGATATGCGCACAATGTCGCCAACTTTAAATTTTCGTGGACCGGCTATCTTTAAATGACTATAGGTGTTATTCAAAATAGATTTTTCGTTGGATTTGTTGACTTGAGAAGGCTTATATTTTGTTGTGGAATGTCTTGTATTGTTATAGTTTTGAGTAATTTTAGGCAGAATATCAATCCATTTGTAGGTGCCATTTAAACTGAAATACTTGTAGAGTTTCGATTTCAAAGTTCTTATAACACGCTCTGCCATAGAAGCTTTCATTGTGCTAAATACGCTATAATGATTTATGTTGTGTTTTCCCATTAAATTTTTAAATTTGCTGTTGTAAAATTCCTTTCCCTGATCAGATTGCAGATTTTTTGGTATTCGTCTAGTGTGAGCGAGAATGTCCGAGAATGCCCGAGTAATCTCCTCTCCGGTCTTCGTCTTCAGTGGGCGTGTCCACACAAACTTTGAAAAACAATCAATGACGACCAGCATCATTTTATGATTCCTATTTTGTGGAGCAAAATTCCTCATCTCCGCAAGATCCATTTGCCAAAGATCGTCAAGGCCCTTAATGATAGTGCGTCTCCGAGGGAATTTTTTCCGTATCGGTTTGTGGAGTTCGTTTACAAGCTGAATTTTTTCTTTAGAATACATATTATGACGTACTACCAGCTAGCTTCAGCTCCAGACTGTTAATGCGGTTAACGGTATTCGTATTCATAACCTTAATATTGTTTACAATACCCGAAACTTTAGTTTTCATATCAGAAACGGATCTGATATTTTCTGTAATTTCTTTTTGTAACTCACGTATGCTCTCAACACACATGTTAATAGAAGCAGTGAATTCTTTTCGAATAAATATTTTGGCCGCCGCAATTGAATCGTCAACGTATTTCTTCGTAGCCATATCCCTAGCTGCTACAGGGGGATTTCGCGAAATAAATGTATCAATTTCGTTAGTTTTATTTTGTAAGTTAGTAATGTGCGCCTGTAATATGGGGATTTTCGTCTTATGAAGCTCTTTTCTTATTTCGTTCAATCCTACAGCTAAATCCTTTATATCACGGTCTTGTTGCTGCAGCACCACACCATGCGTTTGAATTAATGGCGAGTTGATAGCACGTAGGTCATTCAACTGCACATCAACATATTTTTTTGTTGCAGCATCACTATTTGTTGTCGGTTCCTTAACATTACAAATTTTCACATTTTCAATATCAATATTACCGTCCGGTGTATGAGGAAACGTAATTTTCGCTGGTAAACGCGCATAGGGCGTTTGATGTCTATGTCCGAATTTATCGACTGACATAATTGAAATGTACAAGTTTCAACTTGTATTATTCTATTATATCAGCCTCCTTGAGTTCATTGATAATTGCTACTATTTCGTTGTCGTGTGACGTATTACCTGCCTCTTTTGAAGCAATCAACAACTTCAAACGATCCACCAACTCATTCGCATCATCCCAATAAATATACTCCATAGGTTTATCATTATATCTTAAACGATCGATACCTTTTCCTTTTGCTGAAGGAATCGATTTTAGACGAGTCAATACCTGAGACGATCTATTCGTCGTCGTTAGAGATTTTGTTTTGAATAAAGGTTTTATGATGTAATGATATTTTTCAGTACTTGACCCCTTAAGACGATCTAACGTGTCTAAATGAACTTCAGTTGTTGTCAAAAGATTTTTATAGTTCTGTAAATCATGATCATTGTAACTGGGGTCTCGGTAAAATAGAAGTTGATACAAGCCTGGTGTTCCAATTACATATCTTCCTTGTTTGTTTTTCTCAGGTAGTATGTTTATATTACCGGTTTTTCCATCAAACGCAATTCGACGTTTGCCTAATGACCAGCCGATTTCATCGTTGTATATCGGACCATAATTTTTATCGATTTTATCATCTTTTTGGAAGTAATCTTCAATGAACTGATGACTGATGGCAGGATATTGGTCCAAATAGTCTGCGAAAGCTTCCTGAGAAATTTCGGGGCGCATCTCTTCTGGAGATTCAGAACGTGTAATATTGCCGGATTCATCGGTTTCGGCCACCGGTTCCGTTTCGAGAAAAGGTGTAAACACATCATCTGGTTCTTCTTCTTCCTTCTTTATTTCCTCTTTTGGATTTAAATTTGTAATCGTTTTTTGTAATGTCTTTGAGGATTGCACAATTTCTTCAAGTGGTTTAGATATCGGTTTGAATAGTTTATTAATAGACTCATCTTGCTCTGATTTACCTAATTTCAACGCCAAGTATTTTTTGCGAATCGATCTGGCAAGTTCGGACACTTTTTTCTTGCGCAATGCAGTAGCAACCTTATCGTCAGACATATTGGTATGGACTAAAGACGCAGCTTACAATTTTATATATTTATCGAATCCTTTGCGATACCTACCACCATTAAGGGTAAAATCCTTCATAATTACCAAAGTACCATAGCGGTCACACCAACACTTTGAACACACATTTTTGAATGTGTCAAACGTCATGTCTGGAGATACGTGTTCGTCAAATATATGTTTCAAGTTCACCTCATCCTGCTTGAATAACACAATAACATTACAATTGTCGCGAATAAGCTGTTTCGGTATTTTTGAGTATGTTTGACAAAGATAAGCGGCATCGATATCTTCATGTCTACACATGGAGTAGTATTCACGAATTTTCTGCTGACCGTCACAGGCTACGTCATCGAATAAAAAGATGGAATTTGGTCGAGCTTTCTCTGGACTAATTATTTCTTCATTGTCTTTAAATGGGAAATACCCAACACCCTTGACTTGCGCTATAACTTCTTGTAGCAATTGATACTTTGGTTGAAATAACGATTTTGAATAGACATAAAAATTTTTGAATTTCGCGCCATTTGGATTGAATAGGAGCGCCAGCACGACATTCGTCTTACCACACCCACTGGGACCGCATATAATGGCACGGAAAGAATTTGGCAACAATTTACCATGTTTGCCAACAGTTGGTGTTGAGGTGAAATCCAAATTTTCAATGGGTATAGTCTGCTCTTGTTGAATTATTTTCATTGTGTGTGTCGTTTTTCGTAGTACTACTCTTTAAATATAGGTGTCACCAATTACGCGTGTTAGTCTTAATGTTGGTGTTTGAGGGAGAGGGTATTTTAAATTCTCTCATCAATAAACTACCTATTGAACTTCACTTACCTAGCTATCAGTACGGTGGACGTAAGTAAACCACCCCCCACCCTTTTTGCGAAAAATTAATTGTTTTTCTGTTAGCTGGTACAAAATTGGAAAAAACGTCTTGATCGTGGAGATCCGGGCATTAACCCCTTGGACGCAGCTTGTAAACAACACAATATTTCTTACTGGAAGAATAAGTCTCTCGAGGAACGACACAAAGCCGATCGGATACTTGAAGATAAAGCTTGGGCTCGCGTTAAATCAAAAGACGCTTCACTGGGAGAGAAAACTGCTGCATTACTTGTAACAGGCGGAATGAAGGTGAAAAGAAAGCTGGGAATGGGTTGTCGTCGCAAACGTCGTTCCTTGCATCGAGATGTCATTCTAAAAGTGGGAAAGTCCATGAAAAAAGGGGCATCTTTGAAAGACACTGCAACGTTTGCCTTACGAGCAGCCAAAGCACTTATTAAAGAATTTGGTGGGAAAAAAGAAGTCGAGGTTCCTCGAGTAATACCTGTAGCGAAATCCAGAGGTTTCCTACCACTTATCCCTTTGTTTGCCGGTCTTTCGGCACTTGGAGCTTTGTCAGGTGGTGCTGCTGAGATTGCTAAAACTGTCATTGACGCAAAGCATGCGCAAAAGAAATTGGAAGAAGATGTACGTCATAATAAGGCTATGGAACGTGTAGGATCTGGCCTGTATCTGAAAAAGTACCCAAAAGGCGGTTTTGGATTGTATTTGAAAAAAAACCAATAAAGCTACCCAATCACGCACTATCCGACTTTGACATAACACATTACGCAAAATTACTTAAAATACCGCATTTTCGAGGAGTTTTCATGCGAGACACTCTCCCCAAAGCCGGCCCCCGAAAACGAGAATGCGCAGTGGTTAATTTGGATACATCTAAGAATAGCGGAAGTCATTGGGTAGCTTACAGAAAGATAAACAACAATGTAGAGTATTTCGATTCATTTGGTAACTTGAAGCCACCGAAAGAAGTTGTTAAATATTTGGGAAAGAGCGCGCGAATTTTCTACAACAATACCCAATATCAAAACTACGATCAAATCAATTGCGGTCATTTGTGTTTGAAATTTCTACAATGACGGAACTATTACTACAACATATCTACCATGGAAAAACATTGAGTAGTTTCACTGCTGAAGAACTAAAGCACTTTCCCATTGAGCATCTAATAGAGTGTGTAAGACCTTCGGAATTGCTGGAAATGTGGCATAAACTCCCCAATGAATATCGAGCAAATTTTGAACTACAAATACGACTGCCTTGTTTCATCCATTACAACCGACCTGATTGGACGACGCATTGTGACGGTCCTCCGAGTTCTCAAGCAAAATGTTTTCTTTGTAAAAAAAATAAATAATTAAACATTTAGTGTGTTATTTAAATTCATACATCTCCCTAAATTCATTAGTCATCATGTCGCAGCTGCTGAGAGTAACCAGTACCAATCACGTGTTCACCTTCCAACCTCCTATGCCTATTGTGCTCGATCCGAAGAATGAATACGAAATAGCTCTAAGATCTTTTCATTCTTATCACAGTATACCAAACATTGAAAATTGTAAGTTTTACTACTACGATACCAAGGGCAAGCTTCAAAGTTTTGATTTTCCCACAGGATGTTATGAAATTGCTGATCTTGAAGCGTTTATTAGTGATAAGTTGGGCGCGAGCAATTCAACCAGACCGGTATTTTCACTAAAACCCAATCACAATACGTTGAAATGTGAAATTTCCAGTAAATACAAAATTTCCTTCATGGAAGCTGATAGTCTTGGAAGAATATTGGGATTTTCACCGAAAATACTCGACGCTAACAAATTGCACTCTTCAGATCTGCCCGTCAAAATTATTAAAGTATCTAGCATACGCTTCGATTGTAACATTACCACTGGAGCCTTCGATGCAAACAGACCTGCTCATACCATTTACGAATTCGTCGTACAAGTAGATCCAGGATATTCCATTGACGAAATTCCTCATAATTTACTCTACTTACCCGTTATACCACAACGTGAAATAACCAACATCACTGTCATAGCCTTAGACCAGGACGGTCAGCCTGTAAACTTTCGTGGAGAACTAAGTACGTTGGTGTTGGAGCTTAGAGCGCGATGGGGCTAATAATCAATCATAAAAGACAATCTGCACCACTTTCAACTTCGTTAGCTAAGCAGTCGCCAAAGCTGAAACAGCTCACGTTCGCAAACAAATTGGTCCTGCAATCGCTGGGTTTTAAATTGAAAAATGACAACCATGTATGGAAAACGTCTACGCCAAAACGACAACATGCCCCATTGTTTGATATCTATCGTAAGCCGATGTTTGATGATTCAATTCGAAAGGCTGAATACAGAACCTATGCTCCATTTATAAAGTCATTCAATTGCAGTGACATTGTGGAGTTTAGTATTAATCAAGTTGATTCGTTCTTTGCAATGAGCGAAACATTGTTGTGCATTAAAGGTTCGCTTGAAACACACGGAGCTGGTGACGTAAAGTTAGCAAATAATGTTGGAGCCTTTCTATTCGATTCATGTACGTACAGTGAAAGTGCCAGGGAAATGGAAACAGTTCGGGATCCTGGAATAGTGAGTGCCGTACGTGCTATGACTTGTTATAACCAAGAAGATTCCAATCATATGGCTATAGCCGGCTGGAATTACCCGAAAGATCCTATTCTGAATGTTAGCGACAAGTCCTTCAGCCTTCAAATACCTCTTAAACATATTTTCAACATTTTCAACGATTATTCCATGATTACATGTGGGCGTCAAACAATACGACTAGTTCGGGCACGAAATGATAATGATTGCTTATATATTACTGAAAAGAATGTCTCTGGAACGCTCTCCACTACAACAGCTAAAATTAACATTACAAGCGTTGAGCTGAAAGTTAAACATATCTTTCCCAATGACGACATAAAATTAAATCTCATGAAATCCATTCAAAAAGATCAACCTATAGTTATTCCATTTAGGAAGTGGGAGTTACACGAATTACCCTCAATTACTAAAGGAGCAAGTCGTGAAGTTTGGGCTGTCAAGACATCCACTTCAGTTGAAAGACCTCGTTTTGTTATTGTTTTCTTTCAAACCGACAAACGTTACTTGAGTACAGCTGACCCGACTTTATTTGACAATGCCGACGTACAAAGTATAAGACTGTCACTTAATGGTGACTATTGGCCCAATGAAAGAATGCAATTGGATTTCGCTAAAACTGACTACAATGAAGCCTATTTTAACTACACTGAATTCTATCCCAACTACGCAAACTCCACACAGAAGCGCCCCCTGCTGGATTATTCTTCTTTCAAGAAACGGGAATTGTTTGTTATCGATTGTTCGAAACAGGAAGAAAGCATGAAGGCGTCCACAGTCGATGTAAAACTTGACATTGAAGCAAACATAGGCTTTCCCGAAAATACCAAAGTCTATTGCATCATAATTCACGATTGCGTGATGGAATACTTCCCCCTCACCGAAATTGTTAAAAGCTTGAACTAGTTGCTGATCATAGTTAGTGTTCGAGCAGACGTCAACATGAGAGTAGCATTCGTAGACATTCAAGGTTTTGTCGTAGACGGCCTTTTCGTTGCCAAAGAGCTCACCATAGAAATTGGTTTCAAAAGTTCGCATTACATATTTTTACCACCGCAACCGTTTTCCACATTGAGCAACGAGGACAAGAAAACCACATCATACTTGGAAAGAAATGTGCACGGCATTCGATACTCTTCAGGAGATGTAGAATATTCTAAAGTAAATGAAATATTAGAAAGCAAGTTATTGTATGCCGCAGACTACATTTACGTTCGAGGACAACAAAAAGCCGAGTTTCTGCAAAAGAAATGTCACATTTTCGGTATTTTTCCAAATATTATTGACGTTTGCAAATTTGATGGTACGCCGTGTGAAACAGGAAACTTTGTCCACGATCCAAACCCCTGCCACGCCACTGGAGTATATTCGTGTACCGAAAGAAATGTACAACGCCTCCGCCACTGGTTTTCAAATACTGTATTACCATTATAAATTATAAATTATAAATTACCATTTAAAAAACATGGGTTTTATTGAAACACTCTGTATATTCATCAACTTTTATATTACATGAAGATTGGAATTTTCGTTTTACAATTTTTAAAATAATTTTCAAAATTAAAACAAATACAGCCACTAATATTACACATGACATGGCGAAAACGTTATTAATTTCATTTTTTATATCCCCTTCTGTTCTGTTGAACATGGTGTAGGTTGAATACGTCTTAACGGATAAGTAGTTTGCGGTTGTCTACGGGCTTGGAACTCTTCAGGCAACCAGTGAAGACTTCTCCACGTCACTTTCTTATCAGATAAACTAAGATTTTCCAGTTGATTTATAACCTCACTTTTATCTTCGTAAAAAGCAATGTCTAATTTACCAATATTCTTAGTGAACTCCTCAAAACGAAGACTGTTCTCTTCTGAAGACATATTACAAAAGAACACTCTGGTGGCACGATGTTATTTTATTAAATTTTTTTTGTCCGCGCCGCCTTATCTTCCAAACGGATCTTTCTCGACTACGTCACATTTTACAGTAAGAAGCGTACGGTGCGCGCGCCGTCTTATCATCCTACCGGATCTTTCTCGATTACGTCACATTTTACGGATCTTTCGGTGCGAATACTTTCTCTGTTCAACTCCTACCTTCTTTGTCACACTTATTACAGCATATAATACACTTCTTCGCATTCTATACACAAGTGCGCTGCCGGGGAGCGCGCGCTGGCAGCAACACTACCTTTTTTCGAATCTGATATTCGGAGAGTTCCATGGCTGAGTGGGTTAGGCGTATAGCTATGAATGCGAAGGACCCGGGTTCGATCCTAGGAGAAAACAAAATTTTTTCAATAATTTAATAATTTAAAATTACGGATTAAAAATGGCGGACTGTGAATGGCACAAAATAATAAGGGATTAAAAATGGCGGCGCGATGTGACACGTGACGTTTGACGTGACACGTG
>CAJUYG010004141.1:0-11996 GCA_910591675.1 Galerucella calmariensis
TTTTCTTCAACTTACTTGTGTGAGACAGGCTTTTCTGCTCTAGTTTTGATTAAAACTAAACAGCGAAATCGTCTTGATGTCGATAGCGACCTGATGATAGCTCTGGCAAGAACAGAACCCAGAATCAACCAACTGGTACAGAACATGCCAGCTCAAGTGTCTCATTAATACCTATACTCTTATTTTATTAAATATTTTGGATAAAAAACATTTATTATTTTAATTTAAACTTTTAAAGTTTGTTTATTAGAATTAAAATAAAAGGCTTTTAAGTACATAATGTGCGTTTTTTGTATTTATTGTAAAAGTAAAGGGGGGGCATGAAAATATTATTAGTAGTCCGGGGAGCCTCAAGAAAAAAAAGGTTGGGAAACCCTGCACTAGGGTGATATCATAGCGCAGGATTCGCGTCACTATGATGATATGAGGAACTTTCCGCCAGAGTAGAGAGTGCGATATATGTTAATTTCCTATATGGTCGTAGGAAAAGTCTTTTACCAGATGTTATATCCCTTAACCTTTGAAAAGCCTACGCTGTTTAACTTTGAAATAAATTTTATGTTTAAGTATGGAAATGTTAGCTTGTATAAATAGAAAGGCTAGTAATTTTTCATAATATTTTTAGATATACCAGTAATTGATGCTTTGATGGAAGTTTTGAGTGGAGGATATACTCGCTTTGAGAGAGATGATCTTAAAAGACCTCTAAATGCAACCAATAAGGAAATATTTGGGAAGTATATTAAAACCTTGCGAGTTGTTTATCAAATTCCCGGTCAGTCGAGCACCAAAAGAGTATTTCGAGTAAATGGATTAGAAGACTGCGCAAGCCGAAAAACTTTCGATATGGACGATAATGGCAAAAGTATAAAATTTGATACAATAATTGTTATACTTTGGCAAGTTTATCTGAAGCCGTGGAAGGAATGCAGTCGAAAATATTCGATATTGCCACGTTTAACTATGAAAAAGCTAAAGTGCTAAATATGTAGTGATAATAATTAGAAAATGGACTTTTTATTATTAACAATATGATTAAACGTTAATTCTTTAATGTGCTTGTTTCCTTGGATTTTTTCTATTAACATTATTTTCTCAATTTATGAATATTGAATGATAAGCACTTTTCCAAATTTGTTATGAGCTTCTTCAAGCTCTGGCAGCGTTGAACGAAAACCTTAATAAACACACCCTCCGAATTACATAATTGGTGATTTCTATCGAAAGCTGACTTCTTATTGGCAAGCGCGTGCGTGTGCTCTTCCCTCTCAATTCGTCAATTAATTGATATTGATTTATCCAGGTGCGTTAGTATTGTCAATTTTACTTCGTAAAATAGGTACCGTACGCAATTTGTATGTTTATGACAGATATGCGCCATGTTTCCTCGCCTCTTACCGATGCCCCGTAGCTTCAGATAAACTTGCCAATACATTCGGATCGAATATATATATATATATTTGTTTTATCATTATTGTAGTAAGAAAAATTACAATCAAAGAATATTTTGAAAAGTACAAAAGATGTCCATTGAAATATCCAGAATTACCAACACTTTGGGTGGGATCTCAGGCTAGGAAAACGAATCCCATCTTGGTACCGTTAGAGTTGTGTTACTTGGAAGAGGGTCAAGTATTGAACCGAAAAATGACTGAAAATCAAACTGCTAAGATGATCAGGTAATGTATATTTACACCACTCATTCCTAAGTTCAACCAGCATTTCAATCAGAGTTTTTATAAACGCGCCATAGAGCAGAGCTGAAGCTTTTAAAATTATACAAAAAAAAAATAGAAAACTAGTATAGGTAACGGTTTTTAAAGTTGCTGCGAAATAACTGGTATGTAGTAAGGCCCAGACTCTCCTAGCTCCTTCCTCACTTATCTATGAAATACCTTTTGATGGACTAAAATTTCACTTAGACCACTCAGGTATATAAGATATCTCTTATCCCCTTCTTGTCTAACTCTAACAACAGCGTACTGGCATATTTCAGTATAGCCACATAAATGGTTGGCCTTAAGATTGTTATGAACAATGAGCTAACTGTTATGAACCATAAAAGTTGGAAACGTTTCTTTTCCATACTCTTGAAGACATTGTAACATTATTAGTCGAAAATACATGTCAAAAGTGACATATTGGACCCATTTACTTCTGATACAATATACAAATCACGTAATTTCTTATGGAACCTTCCTGGATTACACAAGTACGACAAGGAAAATATGAGAAAAACAGCTTGAAAGAGAGAGAAAGTATAACAGTGCGCGCGCATCGGAGGCTTGTACCCAGGTATAGGGGATGGCCGAATGTTGATTGTCCTTTACAGAGAGAGATAATTCACTAGTAGGTGGTATTCAGAACGGACAATAAACATTCGGCCATCCCCTAGACCTGGGTACACGTCTCCTATGCGCGCGCACAGTTATACTTTCTCTTTCTTTCAAGTTCTGAATACCACCTACTAGTGAATTATTTTTCTCTCTGTAAAGAGCAATCAACATTCGGCCATCCTCTAGAGACTCTAGACCCAGGTACACGCCTCCGATGCTCGCGTACAGTTATAGTTTCTCTCTCTTTCAAGCTGTTTTTCTCATATTTTCCATGTACTTGTGTAATCCAGGAAGGTTCCATAAGAAATTACGCGATCTGAATAGTGGCGGATATTTGTTAATAGATAGTCATGAGACTTCCAGTGATAGGAACTGACAAATCAGTAGATGTATTTTTTTAAATTCCAGATATTCCGCCACAAACACGGAAACGAGAAAGAAAAAAATTGTTGACGGAATTAGACGAGCTAATCATAATGCACATCCTGTAGTACGTGAGTTTGGGTTTTCTGTGTCCGATAAATTTGAACAGTTGGATGCTAGAGTTTTGGATCCCCCACAACTAGGATACTCAGATCCCCAGAGACCTAGATTAGTAAATCCTTCCAGGGGAGTGTGGAAGAGCGAAAGATTTTTAAGTACAGCTCAAATTAAAAATTGGACTATAGTTGTTGCTGATAGAAGAGACCCAAGATCTAATGAACTTAGTTATTTAGAAAAAGGGGTAAGTTATTATTTCACTTTATATAATTATAATCCAATCTATGAATTGAAAATGTTCATGATATCGAAAAATGATTCGAACATGCTAGGATCGATTTGAAACTTTTTGTAAATTGTTAAGAAAGTTGTTGATTGCTCGATAGTACAACTTTGGTTGTGTGGTAATTAGCCCATAATTAATTGTTAAACAAATTGATAGGTATAGTCAAATGCAGTCTTATCATGCGGGTCATACGATTCAACAAAGACATACTCACCGTTTTTGTTTTCTTTTATTGCGTTTAATCATAACTTCCAAATAAAATCCGTAAGATGAATAAGACAGACTTATGCAAAATTAACGGGAGAAAAAAAAGGTATGTATTTAGTTTTCAGCGTTCTGAAAAAGTCTTTCACCAGCGAAGTTTTTATTTAAATGTCAGTTATGTCACTTTGACAATTCAGAGTGACAATATGAATAATAAGAATTTTCAATTTTTTAGCTTTTTAGCATCTTCAAGCAAAAAAAATTGTACTTATCTGATAAGATTATTTCGAGAATGAATGAAAAAGTGGAAATTCGTCAACCACTGTGCAGGAGACATCAACCATCATTTATTTTCTCCGCGTATATTTGTAATTTCTGATTTCATACATATGGTTAGTGACCTTGGAACCCGCACGATAAGACCGCTTTTGACTATAGTGGTAGGTTTATATTTTAAATTTTGACAGTTTCCAAGTTTTACTATTCAAAAACTTCACATCACATTTCAATTTAGCAACAAAAGATACATAAGCACATGCAAATATTTCAGCTAATCGGTTTTTTCGATAATTTCACAGCTAATTGGCAGCTGTCAGGTACCAAAATTAGAAATTGTGCATCAAATTTCAAATAAGCGACATAAAATACAGGAGAATATGCACTTTTTAGCATATTAATTTCACATTTTGGATTTGACAGCTAATTAACAGCTGTCAAGTGATAAAATATTTGACGTAATTTTTTTTTGGATAATGATATCAAAGTTTTTAACGACTTGCACCACCCACATTGTCCTATAAATTGAGTGGTATGTCATTTTGGTCCTACGCTCTAAAGGTTGTCAATATCGCAGGAATTTTTTTTATTAGTAACTGTAGGACAAAGGTATCACGTGATAGGTTAATATATTTTTCGTCCAAATAAAACAATGTCCTACAAAAAAAGGTATGTTTTAATAGTCCTACAAGATTTGTAATTTTTGAGTATACAAAATAAAAAAAAATACCTATTATATATAATGGGTGTTTTCAAATGACACTTACAACGTTTGCATGTAGATACCTCTCGTAAAATAGGACAAAATGATATAGGAATTGAGGAGTCCAGCCCATTTACATTTCAAAATACGGTGTGTTTGGGTTATGAAAAATAAAATGTTTTAATTTGATCACTTTAAAATGGATGAATACATTGATTTAACATTTGGCAGATTTTTTTTAAATGTGAAGGGATATATTTTTCAATTCTTGATCCAATTTTTTCCAATAGGTAGGTTTGTTTTGGTATCTCTTTGCTCCCCTACCCCCTTCTAAGGCCCACACTTCCAAAGTTGTATTATCGAATTTGACGGTCAAATAATTTAATTTACTTACAGCCAGTTTCACAATAATAGGTTACGTCATGGTTAAAAGGTATCCAACGGTTACGACAAAATTTGGGGTTCACAATATGTGGTCAAGAGTAAGTATAGGTTAACCATTAACAAATTTAACTGCAACCCAAAGTACAGGTATTCTAACTGTGCTAAGCAAGGAAATCTAACCTAATTTATGATTGTTAACTGCATCAACCGTCAAATTTTAAAACTGTATGTTGTTATTTTCAATTACAAACAATTAGAAATATGAAAGAGTACGATTCGCCCAAGACGTGATTATTTCGAAGAATTCGACAGTCACGATTTTTTATGCAGATTTAGTTTGTCGAAGTGGACTGTTGAAAGATATTGAGGAGGCTCTTTCCCATCCTACAATTAAAGCGTGGGGTAGTTTGGTAGTTCCAGTATAAAAATGGTAAAACATAACCTCCAGAGGTCTTCTTTTTCTTTTCATTTGACATAGAAAATCATACTATCGATGGTTTTCATACCAACGCAACAAAAATTAACATGTTCTAATGGTTAGTGTCTCGGTTAAGGTTACTTAATTCTAAGAGTTTACCAACGATTGTGAAACTGGCTGTTGAAGTAGCAGCCATTATTTTCGAATTAATTAGCTTACAATTCATTTCCTTGACAGGATTATTATTATTAAGAGGGGCTTAACCTTATTTTGAATTAATAGTAAAACTTTGTGAAACAAGGAATGGCAAAAATCATATTATTCGGACTTCGCTAAAAAATATCTCGATTTTTTTTTCACTTTCTGCTTGTGAAAGGTTGAATCTAGTCATCTCTCGGAGTACTTTTTCAATTTTTTGAAAAAAAAAAACTAAAAAAAAGTACGAAATATCGGCCATATTCACTATTTTTTATCTCACAAGATATATCGTATTTCGAAAAAATACTCCTAGAGATGCCTCAATTATACAGTTGTCTTTATTGCAAAAAAAAATTATCGCAATCCATCAATAACTACTAGGTCAAAAATGATTTTTGCTGAACCCCTGCAGACACAATGACGGAGCATTTTTTATGACTGATTCGAGCGCCCTCGCACCAAATAAGCACTTTTACAAGGATACTATGAATTATTGAATGAATCGTAATTTCATTCATAAAAACCAAAAATAGCACTGAAGCTATTCCAAAGATTTTAGCACGTGTGATGATGTCAATAATAGTGGCG
Source organism: Galerucella calmariensis (assembly GCA_910591675.1). Classification (NCBI taxonomy): domain Eukaryota; kingdom Metazoa; phylum Arthropoda; class Insecta; order Coleoptera; family Chrysomelidae; genus Galerucella; species Galerucella calmariensis. The sequence continues at coordinate 5,874 of CAJUYG010004141.1, forward strand.
AAAGGGATTCATAAGATTCATTGCATTCTCGAATAAGATTAGGTATACTATTAACTAGGTGATAAAAACGTACACATTGCTGCGGCTGCGGCGAGGGTGATGCACAAAGAGCCGGCCAGATATGCATGTATAACAAAGAGAAAAATCATCACAATCATATGGAACGCGTTGTGAAAAACCAGATCTCGAAGATTATAAATTACAGCAGGCAATATCCGAATATTTGGAAGGATTACAGTTGACTGTGTCCAAAAAGATAAATATAGAAGATATAACGAGAAATCAGTTAGATTCGGAAATGTGGAAAAATGAAAGAAGAAAAAGAGTCACAGTTTAGAAATTTGCTGAAATTTTTTAAAAAATCCCAAATCTTCAAGAAAAAATCTAATTAAATCGATACTGTATCCAAAGAAAATATTTGCCAAATCTTTGAAACATGGCGTGGAAAATAAAGAAAATGCTATTAAGCAAATAGAGACACACCTGGGAGTTGAAATTTCTAAATGCGGTTTATTTATCGACCAGTTACATCGACTTTATTCTGCAAGTCCTGATGACGTTATCGAAGGAACCAATAAAGTTATTGTGGAAGTTAAGTGTCCTTATTCTGCACGAGATATGACACCTGACGAAAGCATCGCTAAAGGGCCTATAAAATGTTGGATGAAAAATTGGGAGTTCAATGAAAACCATAACTAGTATTACCAAGTTCAAGGCCAGTTGCATGTAACTTTGAATTTTGTTATTTCGCGGTATGGACATATAAAAGTATAAAAATTGAAAAAAAGTATCGTAATGATACATTTTGGCAAAATAAGATGGATTCAAAATTGATAGATTTTTATATGAAATATTTGCTGCCTGAAATAGTTGACAGTAGATACGAGAGAAATATGGAAATAAGAGATTGATATGAGGTATTTATGTACAATTAGATTGTTGAGATTCTAAATATTTTGTTATCCATGTAAATGTTCAATAGAGTTTTTCCATAAACAGCATTTTTGCAGCGCTTGTTCTTTTCTGTGTTTATCTATTCTTTATTAACTACCTACCCATATCCATATTCATCATAAGCGAAATATTGTTCGTTACGATAAAAAGGATACTTATTTTATTTTTAATATTCTTATCGACATTTTTGGATAATACAGGACTATTCTGTGAATTCCAACGACGACGACGAAGGCGCAGACCCGGCTAGGCCAAATTTACTACGAAAGTTACGCGACAGTTAGTTGGAGTGAGACGCAAACAGCGCTAAGCGTTTTTTGTTGGCCATTGGTATCCGCTCCTTTCACTCGGGATTTTTACTTCCCGCTTTACACCGCAAATTTACTCTGACATGTTTGTAAAGGTTAACCCCTTCTTAATAATAAATAACTTTATTACTTGACAGAATAATTTTTTTATAGTTAATGGATGCAGCAAGAGGGACTGGTATACAGTTCCCACAAGCTGAAAAACCCTTCCAGACAATAGGAAATATGCCAAGAGATATACAAAGATACTTTGGAAGTGTAAAAGGCAAATACGACGTTATTTTCGTGGTGGTACCAAATAGTGGTCCGCAGTATTCTTACGTTAAAACCGCCGCCGAGATAAATGTGGGATGCTTAACTCAGTGTATTAAATTAAGAACCTTGGGTAAAGCAAATATCCAAACTTGTATCAACATATTATTAAAAGTAAACGCAAAATTAAACGGAACTAATCATTGTTTGGCAACACGCCCGCCAATGTTGAGCAGGCCGTGTATGATTATGGGCGCTGATGTTACTCATCCCAGTCCTGAATCCCAACATATTCCCAGCGTTGCCGCTGTAACAGCTTCATTCGATCCAAAAGCTTTCAGATATAATATTTGTTGGAGATTACAACCACCAAGAGTTGAAATAATAGAGGATCTACAAAACATAGTTGTTGAACAATTGAAATATTTTTACAACGCTAACAAATGTATGAAACCGGAGAGGATCATATTTTTCAGGTTAGTAACTTTACTCTCTCGGAATGCGGAAAACTGTAATAACATTTTTCAGGGATGGAGTGTCAGAAGGACAATTTGAACAAGTAAAGCATGCAGAAGTTCGAGCTATTAAAGCTGCTTGTAAAAAATTACAACCCGACGGTTATGAACCAGCTATTACGTTTTTAGTAGTTCAAAAAAGACATCATACCCGACTGTTTCCTCTGAATCCCAGAGATTCTGAAGATAGAAATTGCAACGTTCCAGCAGGTAATAAAATCCACTAGGATATTCTACTTTTTCAGTCTCAACAAGCTTTCGCTAAAAAGGGGGGAAAGCGGGCCTAGGGTAGCAGGAAGCCTAAATCCGTTCCTGTGTGTCTTTGTTATAAATTGACTGATCAGGTAGAAAAGTAACAACAAAATAGTTATTTTCCTAACAAGTGCGGAAAGTGATACTTTCCCGCACGCGACTGCAGTTGATTGATTTTACTTTCCCGCACTAGTGCGGGAAAGTGACACTTTCAAAGCTAAAATGCGTGCGGGAAAGTGGGTTAAAGCGCACGGTAGTAGAAAATAGTTATTTTCCTAACAAGTGCGGAAAGTGATACTTTCCCGCACGCGACTGCAGTTGACCCGAAAGACGAGAAGCGGAGTGCGGTCAAGGGCGGGAAAGACCATTTACGCATGAGTTAGGAACATTATTTTTTTTACGACCGTATATACAAAAAAGTATACCAACCCATTTTTTGAAAGTTATTTTACTCCAACATAGGTACATATATACAAAACTTTAACCAAAAACTATTAATTATTATAAATATTAATAATAAAAACACAATTAGTTGCATTCTGTAAATTACTTAAAATTGCCGGTCCAGTGGAGTTATTCGGTGTTAACTGGTAAGAAGATGACGTCGATGAGGATGGCATCGGTTGCAGGTCACATAAAGATGACGATGAAGGTGACGGCAACGGTTTCAAGTCATTTGTAGATGAAATAATTGTATTTGATATATTTTTCTCATATCAAACCCGAGTGGTTTGATAGCTGTTTTGTGACAGGGTTATATCAAAATATCTTCATTTTATATTTTCAAAAAATTAAAAATGCAACAAAAAGCTGGAAAATATGTAGATTTTATTTGATGGACAATTTCGTAAATATTTATTTACCTGTTGTAACAATAGTTATAACTTCCGAAGTAAAAAACTGTCTAATAAGGTCAAAGTTTGCATAACTTTACTTTCCCGCACTAGTGCGGGAAAGTGACACTTTCAAAACTAAAATGTATGCGGGAAAGTGGGTTAAAACGCACGGTCGTAGAAAAAAATATAATTCGTGTGCCGACATCTACATTTCACTCACTTGATAATGTCAATAGGCCGTATTTATAAAAATGAAGCATTTACTTCCAAGTAAAAGGTGGAAGCAAAAGGTAGAAGTAAAAGGTTTTGCTCTAAAGGAATGCCCACACTGGCGCGAATAATTCGGCGCGACGGCGAAATTTTCGCCTCGCGAAATATTCGTCGAAACGAAACGACAACGAAACTGCAGCGAATTTTATTTATCTCGCGACCAGCCGCGTTTTCTATCGTTTTCGTTGCGAAGCAAAGATGTCTGCCACTGAAATATTAATAGAGTTTGTGAAGAAATATCCGATTTTATACGATTTTAGCCATTGAAGATTACAAAAATATAAGAAAGAAAGATAAGTTATGGGTGACAATCACCAAATTTTACAGAAAGGCAAAAGGAAAATTTGATAGGTAATAAAATCGAAACGAGAAACTTTAATTTATTCTAAGTAGTGCTTTATTATGGGAGAATAGGTATATTAGTAATTATCATCAAATCAGTAATTTTTATTTCAGAGCATAATTAAGCAGTCAAATAGCGTTAGAACATCAAAAAAATTTAAAATGCAACTTAGAACCTTCTGGTTCTCAACCCGTGTTATATTCAACAAAAAATTATCAAAATCCCTTACCTTTTAACTTCCTCATCCTCTGAGGCGGCCAATAATAGTATTGCTTCTTCTTCAGAACTTAAAGAATCCATTTTTTCAGATATCAAAAAAATATATCTTATGAAATTTTCGCGAAAATGTTATAGGAGAAAGACGAATTTTGTTACTGGCTATGTCGCGAATATTCGCACAAATGTGATAGGAGAGACGAATTTTGATACCGCCTATGTCGCGAAATATTCGCTTCGTTATCGCGGCGTATTAATTCGCGTCAATGTGTGCAAGCCTTAATTCGGATTCCTATTCTCTACCGTTTTCTTGCAAGGAAATGCTTCTGATAAATAAAGTAAAAGGTACAGAGATTAGTCGTTAGCGATTACAAACCTGTTGAAACTTGCAATATGCAATCAACGTGTTTCTGCCACAGTTGCCTAAATGTATGCTAAATCACAACTCGCTCTGTTGTAAGCAGCCTGTTGAAGGCTATCTGATATTCCTCGTGGGGGTTGGGGTAAGGACACGGCATTATACCATACCCACTGTAGGATAGTGTTTCTTGTCCTTTTCATGGCTTCTCGCACTGCCAAATTCTTCCATATACGAGAATCATGAACTGATCCTGGTCAACTTTCATCTATACTAGCTATGACATAATTCTGGTCGCATGTAGCCTGCTAAAACCTTTTCAATTTACATAGTCGTCTCCAAATTGGGCTGGCTTTTCAATACGAATGTGCGTGCAGTCAATAGCCCCAATAGCTGTTGGGAAATTAAACCTGGTCAACCACTTCTCTTTGGCCTGCATGCTTTGATTATTTTCTGTGTTTGGGAACCGGATCCATTCACCGGCCTGTTGTACAATCCGCTCGAGCACCTCATTAAATACTCTGGACACTGTGGGTTGCGTACATTCCAATTCTTCGGCAATTCCGCTCTGGAATCCAGGGTTCGCACAATAACGCAGAAATAGTTTCATTTTCTGTACAGGTGACAGGACTGCTCCACGAGTTTCGTAATCTATGCCCAAGAAAGTGGTCTGCCAACCAAACCACATTCTCCTCTTCAAATCTAAATAACGCTTTGAAATCTGATTCACGTGGCGTACGTCTTGGTTCAAAGTATTTTCTTGTACGTAAATGCACCATATTAGCCATAACAAACACAATCAAAGATACAAGCCCTCCCAGATAGAGTTGAACACAAGAAAATATTACAAATACACTAATGTTTTTTTTTTTTTCTTCGGAGCCGTCCTTTCGCCGGTACCACCTCAGCCTCCTGGGCTTATTGTGGATACTCCTAGTGTTCTGACTACAACCTATTCAGCCAATCCGTTCCCTGTATTAGCTCATACAGGTTCTTAGATGGTTGATTGTAGAAGTCTTCTGGAGTCATTTGGGTTCTACCATAAAGTTTCTGCCTTCTGTGGTCCAGCGACTCACAGTTGCATAGTATATGCAGAGCTGTTTCGGTATCCTTTTTGCATCTTCTGCATGTAAGGTCTCCGTTGTACAGCCCTATTTTGTTTAGGTGCTCCTTTGTGGGAAAGTGTCCCGTAAGTAGCCCCGTAGTGGTGCGCAGTTTGTTCCTGCTCATTGAGAGCAGTTCTTTCGCTACTTTTTCTGATGGTTCTTTTATGAATTTCTTCCCATGTATTTGCCCAGTCGTATTCTTCCAGTATTTCTTGTGTTGTTCTTTCAACCACCCTTTTAACCATGACCTCGTTGAGCATCTGGGGATGCCCACAGCAGGTTCGGGTCCGTTCATCAGAGTTGACGATCCTACTCTTGCGAGTTCGTCAGCTTTTTCATTGCCTGCGATTCCTTTATGACCTGGTACCCACTCCAGTGTTACACTGTTCCGAGTCGCCAGTCTTCTAAGTTCTTCGCCGCATTCCCATACTAGCCGAGATGTCACCCTATAGCTCTGAAGTGCTTTAAGGGCGGCTTGGCTGTCGCTGTAGATCCTGATCTGCCTGTTGTTGTAGGCTCTCATACTGTTAGCCCTTGCACATGCAAGTATTGCATAAACCTCTGCTTGGAATACAGAGGCTTATTTTCCTAGCGAGACGATTCCTTCATATTTGCTCGTCTTGCTGTATATGCCCGCTCCGGTGCCGAGTTCATTTTTAGATCCGTCTGTATACCATGTTTACTAATATATATATATATATATATATATATAT